>WNGS01077751.1:0-11978 GCA_020271785.1 Procambarus virginalis | reverse complement strand
CGTTAAGAACCTAAGCAACGCATTGTTACATCTTGGTGTGAGGTGTCAACATGCAGCCAGCGGTCACTGTAACCTGGCGTGGACACACAGCGGTCACTGTAACCTGACGGGGGAACACAGCGGTCACTGTAACCTTGACGGTGTGTTGAAAACTATGCCAGCGGGTCACTGTAACCTGACGGTTGATGATGAAACCACAGCGGTCACTGTAACCTGCCGGTGGAACACAGCGGTCACTGTAACAAGCTACGGTGAACACAACGGTCACTCACTGTAACAAGACGGTGGAACACAGCGGTCGCTGTAACAAGACGGTGGAACACAGCGGTAACTGTAACCTGACGGTGGAAACACAGCGAGGTCCTGCTTGTAACTGACGGGTGTGATTGAAACACAGCGGTCACGGTAACAAGACGGTGGAACACAGCGGTAACTGTAACCTGACGGTGGAACAACGCGGTCACTGTAACCTGACGGTGCAACATGGAACACCGCGGAGTCACTGTAACCTGACGGTGGAACACAGCGGTCCCTGTAACCTGACGTGTTGGACCACAGCAGAGTCACTGTAACCTCTGACGGTGGGACCACAGCAGTCACTGTACACCTGACGGTGGTTGGTGTGGAAACACAGCCGTCACTGATAACCCCCTGACGAGTGGAACACAGCGGGTCACTGTGAACAAGATGGTGGAACACAGCGGTCACCCTGTAACAAGATGGTGGAACACAGCAGTCACTGTAACTTGACGGTGGAACACAGCGGTAACTGTAACCTGACGGTGGAACACAGCGGTCACTGTAACCTGACGGTGGAACACACGCAGTTTTTTCACTGTAACCAGACGGTGGAACACAGCAGTCACTGTAACTTGACGGTGGAACACAGCGGTAACTGTAACAAGACGGTGGAACACAGCGGCCACTGTAACAAGACGGTGGAACACAGCGGCCACTGTAACAAGACGGTGGAACACAGCGGCCACTGTAACAAGACGGTGGAACACAGCGGCCACTGTAACAAGACGGTGGAACACAGCGGCCACTGTAACAAGACGGTGGAACACAGCGGCCACTGTAACAAGACGGTGGAACACAGCAGTCACTGTAACCTGACGGTGGGTAAACAGCAGTCACTGTAACCTGACGGTGGAACACAGCGGTCGCTGTAACAAGACGGTGGAACACAGCAGTCACTGTAACTTGACGGTGGAACACAGCGGTAACTGTAACAAGACGGTGGAACACAGCAGTCACTGTAACTTGACGGTGGAACACAGCGGTAACTGTAACAAGACGGTGGAACACAGCAGTCACTGTAACTTGACGGTGGAACACAGCGGTCACTGTAACCTGACGGGGGAACACAGCGGTCACTGTAACAAGACGCTGGAACACAGCAGTCACTGTAACTTGACGGTGGAACACAGCGGTCACTGTAGTAAACTGACGGTGGAAACACAGCGGTCACTGCTAACCTGACGGTGATGATGAAACACAGTGGTCACTGTAACCAGACGGTGGAACACAGCGGTCACTGTAACCAAGCCGGGGAAACACAGCGGTCACTGTAACCTGACGGTTTGTGAATGATGTGATGAAACACAGTTGTCCACATGTTGTAACCGACGGTCGAACACAGCGGTCACTGTAACCTGGGAACTGGAATGGAATGGGAACACAGCGGTCACTGTACCAAGACGGTGGTGGAACACAGCGGTCCACTGTTTAACCTTGACGTTGGAACACAGCGGTCCACTGCTAACTGACGGTGGAACACAGCGGTCACTGTAACCATGACGGTGGGAAACACAGCAGGTCACTGTAACCTGACGGTTTGGAACCACAGCGGTTCACTGTAACAAGACGGTGGTGGAATTGGAACACAGGCAGTCACTGTAACAGACGGTGGAACACAGGCAGTCACTGCTAACAAGACGGTGTGGAAACAGCGGTCACTGTAACACGACGGTGGAACACAGCAGTCACTGTAACTTGACGGTGGAACACAGCGGTCACTGTAACAGGGACAGGTGGAACACTAAGCCTGTCACTGTAACAAGGACGGGGGAACACAGCAGTCACTGTAACTTGACGGTGGAACACAGCGGTCGCTGTAACAAGACGGTGGAACACAGCGGCCACTGTAACAAGACGGTGGAACACAGCGGCCACTGTAACAAGACGGTGGAACACAGCGGCCACTGTAACAAGACGGTGGAACACAGCAGTCACTGTAACTTGACGGTGGAACACAGCGGTCACTGTAACAAGACGCTGGAACACAGCAGTCACTGTAGCAACGACTGTGGAACACAGCGGTCACTGTAACACGACGCGTGGACCACAGCGGTCACGCTAACAAGACCGGTGGAAACACAGCGGTCATTGTAACAAGACGGTGGAACACAGCGGTCGCTGTAACAAGACGGTGGAACATAGCGGTCACTGTAACAAGACGATGGAACACAGCGGTCACGTGCTAACAAGACGGTGGGAATGGAACCACAGCAGGTCCCTTGTAACATGACGGTGGTGGAATGGACCACAGCGGTTCACTGTTAACCTGACGGTTGATTGAAACACAGCGGTCACTTGTAACCCTGACGGGAAGGTCATGCAACAAGACGGAACACAGCAGTCACTGTAACCTGACGGTGGAACACAGCAGGTCACTGCAACAAGACGGGTGGAACACCACAGCGGTCACTGTAACTAGACGGTGGAACACGCAGTGGTCACTGCTAACAAGACGGTGGTGGAACACAGGCGGTCACTGTAACAAGGACGGCTGGGAACACAGCTGGTCACTGTCAACAACGGTGAACACAGCGGTCACCTGTAACAAGACGGCTGGACCACCGCAGGTCACTGATGCAACACAGACGGTTGAACACAGCGTTCACTGTAACATGACGGCTGGTTGAACACAGCAGTCACTTGCAACAAGACGGGTTGGAATTGGAACACACAGCGGTCACTGTAACACTGACGGGTGTGATGGAACCACAGTGGTCCACTGTACAAGACTTGGAACACAGGTTCAGAACAAGACGGCTGGAACACAGCGGTCACTGCAACAAGGGGAACTGGTGGAACACAGGTCAATGTAAGACGCTGACCACAGGCAGTCACTGCACAAGACGTGGAACACGGTCACGTAAGACGGTTGTGGAACACCGGTCACGTAACAAGACGTGTACACAGCAGTCACTGTAACAAGACGGCTTTGGGAAACAGCAGTCACTGTAACAAGACGCTGGAACACAGCAGTCACTGTAACTTGACGGTGGAACACAGCGGTAACTGTAACAAGACGGTGGAACATAGCGGTCACTGTAACAAGACGCTGGAACACAGCAGTCACTGTAACTTGACGGTGGAACACAGCGGTAACTGTAACAAGACGGTGGAACACAGCAGTCACTGTAACTTGACGGTGGAACACAGCGGTAACTGTAACAAGACGGTGGAACACAGCAGTCACTGTAACTTGACGGTGGAACACAGCGGTAACTGTAACAAGACGGTGGAACACAGCAGTCACTGTAACTTGACGGTGGAACACAGCGGTAACTGTAACAAGACGGTGGAACACAGCGGGCACTGTAACAAGACGGTGGAACACAGCAGTCACTGCAACAAGACGGTGGAACACAGCAGGCACTGTAACAAGACGGTGGAACACAGCAGTCACTGTAACTTGACGGTGGAACACAGCGGTAACTGTAACAAGACGGTGGAACACAGCAGTCACTGTAACTTGACGGTGGAACACAGCGGTAACTGTAACAAGACGGTGGAACACAGCAGTCACTGTAACTTGACGGTGGAACACAGCGGTAACTGTAACAAGACGGTGGAACACAGCAGTCACTGTAACTTGACGGTGGAACACAGCGGTAACTGTAACAAGACGGGGTGGAACACAGCGGGTCACTGTAACCAAGACGGTTGAATTGGCACCACAGCAGTCACTGTAACAATGACGGTTGGTGGCAAACACAGCGGGTCACTGTTGTAACAAGACGGCTGGAAACACCAGAGCGGTCACTGCTAACAAGCACGGGAACACAGCAGTCACTTGTCACAAGACGGAACATGGCGGTTTCACTGTAACAAGACGGTGGTGGAAACACAGCGGCGGTCACCTGCTAACAAGACGGTGGACACACAGCAGTACCTGTAACAAGACGGTGGCACACAGCAGGTTTCACTTGTAACAAGACGGCTGGAAACACAGCGGTCACTTGCTAACAAGACGGCGGTTGGAAACATAGCGGTCACTGTAACAAGATGGTGGAACACAGCAGTCACTGTAACTTGACGGTGGAACACAGCGGTCGCTGTAACAAGACGGTGGAACACAGCAGTCACTGTAACTTGACGGTGGAACACAGCGGTCACTGTAACAAGACGCTGGAACACAGCAGTCACTGTAACTTGACGGTGGAACACAGCGGTAACTGTAACAAGACGGTGGAACACAGCAGTCACTGTAACTTGACGGTGGAACACAGCGGTAACTGTAACAAGACGGTGGAACACAGCGGCCACTGTAACAAGACGGTGGAACACAGCGGCCACTGTAACAAGACGGTGGAACATAGCGGTCACTGTAACAAGACGGTGGAACACAGCGGTCACTGTAACAAACACGGTGGAAAACATACGTTATTACAGACACAAAATATAGTTCAATAAATAACCCGACCACACACACGTGAACAGTATGAGAGTGTCAAGGCTTCAGCCTGCAGTTTATATACGACAGGAGGCCTGGCACGCAGGAGCCATGCCTGAGGTCGCCCAGGGGGCCAGACCCTCTCCTGTGACCATTTCTTCACATCCGACTACGGACCACACTTCACCTGAAATAGCGTCGTAATAACGTCTTACTTGAAAAGACTTGCAAATGTGGTTTGCAATATTTGTGATTTCACGTTTATTTCACAACATCTTATTTTGAGCACAGGATGAGTCCGGTTACTGTTGATTATAGTTACATACGAGTCCAGTTACTGTATATATATATATATATATATATATATATATATATATATATATATATATATATATATATAATATAATATAATATAATCATTTAATAATACTTCAGAAGGATCCTTCTGAAAATGTATTATTAAATTCGAAAGTACTTAAGGAAATTCCTGTCTTAATCCTTCCTTCGTGGTCAGCTCCATTCTCGTTCAGCTCTTCTTCGAGGATTACCTCAATGGCACTCGAGCCCAGAGGTGCCCTAGCAGCACACTGTTGGTGGGAGCGGTCACTGGGGCTCCTGACAAAACTGGTCTTATCGCATCTATGATTGGCAGCTAGATGAGATGATTTCGCACTTTGTTGGATTTAGGTTGAGTCCTAACTCCTCTCCGTTAGATTTTCTGGGAGGTGCTCAATATAGGCTCGTGCTGTATGAGCTGCTGCTTCACAGCCATGGGGGGACACCAAAGTCTAGTTGATGGGGTCGAAGCATCGTTGCAGCTTCCGTGTGGATGTTTCTGATAGCTGCCTTAGCAACGAGGGGCCGAAGTGTGTTACCCACGACAATGGTTCTCACTCCACCATCCTTTATCTCAAGAGCACAAAAGGATGCTCCGAAGAAGGGTTTAATTGTATCTGGGATCAGCCCAGAGAGGCAGTTGTTGACAAACTTCGTGACCTCTGACAGCAGTGTCTCGGCAACTTCGCCCCAACATATATATATATATATATATATATATATATATATATATATATATATATATATATATATATATATATATATATATATGTTGTTACTGCATAATAGTTCAAAATTAATACGCAGCACCCGGGGTGAAGCCTTGCGGACTCCAACGTAAGCTGACCCATATTGTCTTCTACCCCCCCCTGCCCCTAGTCCTATATATATATATATATATATATATATATATATATATATATATAATATAGTTATACTTGTAACGGCTATGCTCTTTTAATAGATTTGGAATGGCCGCCTTAGGTCAAACGGAAGTACGCGGCGTTATCTCTTATAAGATATAGCTGACAAGTATTTTTTATTATTAATAACAAGCTTAGGTTTACACAGCAATGTGCTGTTACCCTATTCTATATGGAAAGATTACAGTGTAGATAAAAAAAATAGCTATAAGTTCATCTAATATTCCTGTCACACAGGATGGTTAGCCATACATGGAGTCAGGGGAACAAATACCAGGCTCAGTACAAAAACAAATCAACTCTGACTAAAAAAAAATCAGGAGAGAACATGAAATGTAAGACTGATCTATTCGCCTCCACTAGCAAAATCTGGGTACAGCACAAGAATATCTTCTAATATTCCTGAGTGTATGACGTAATTACAGTGTTCAAAGTACCTCATACCATTTGATCTGAAGTCACTTATAACAGGGCAATCACAGATATAGTGTTGGAGAGTATGTCCAGCTCTTGTTCACATAGTTTACAATTGGAATATTCACCATTGGGGGGATTCATTACCTGCAGCCACCTGCCATAGATATCGATATGCCAGCCTAATTCTGCCAATTACAATGTCACACTGTCTAGTGGATGTTTTATGCTGCCCGTACATATAATTCTTCATTCTAAACATGTCATCGCTCTTTATACTCGTACTTTATGGCCTGTGTGAGTCAGTAACTGCTTTTCAGTCCTCCCTAATTTCCTGAAATATTGCGGTAATTGCGATGGAAACATTAAAAATCAGTTCTCAGAAATACGTCACAAATTAAATATTATGACACTCGCATGACCGAACATGAGACACTCGCATGACCGAACACGAGACACTCGCATGACCGAACATGAGACGCTCACATGACCGAACATGAGACACTCACATGACCGAACACGAGACACTCGCATGACCGAACACGAGACACTCGCATGACCGAACACGAGACACTCGCATGACCGAACACGAGACACTCGCATGACCGAACACGAGACGCTCACATGACCGAACACGAGACACTCACATGACCGAACACGAGACACTCGCATGACCGAACACGAGACGCTCACATGACCGAACACGAGACACTCACATGACCGAACACGAGACACTCACATGACCGAACATGAGACACTCGCATGACCGAAGAGAGACAGCTAAAGTGATCCATATAGTGATTGCCTGCACCAGCATGACGCAGATCAAACAAAGAGACGGTGGTCGGCGACCAGATCCTCTTGGGTCGCGTACATTTAGTGGTGCAAGTGACGTCTCTTGTTTGATCTGCGTCATGCTGGTGCAGGCAATCACTATATGGATCACTTTAGCTGTCTCTCTTCGGTCATGCGAGTGTCTCATGTTCGGTCATGTGAGTGTCTCGTGTTCGGTCATGTGAGTGTCTCGTGTTCGGTCATGTGAGCGTCTCGTGTTCGGTCATGCGAGTGTCTCGTGTTCGGTCATGTGAGTGTCTCGTGTTCGGTCATGTGAGCGTCTCGTGTTCGGTCATGCGAGTGTCTCGTGTTCGGTCATGCGAGTGTCTCGTGTTCGGTCATGCGAGTGTCTCGTGTTCGGTCATGCGAGTGTCTCGTGTTCGGTCATGTGAGTGTCTCATGTTCGGTCATGTGAGCGTCTCATGTTCGGTCATGCGAGTGTCTCGTGTTCGGTCATGCGAGCGTCTCATGTTCGGTCATGCGAGTGTCATAATATTTAATTTGTGACGTATTTCTGAGAACTGATTTTTAATGTTTCCATCGCAATTACCGCAATATTTCAGGAAATTAGGGAGGACTGAAAAGCAGTTACTGACTCACACAGGCCATAAAGTACGAGTATAAAGAGCGATGACATGTTTAGAATGAAGAATTATATGTACGGGCAGCATAAAACATCCACTAGACAGTGTGACATTGTAATTGGCAGAATTAGGCTGGCATATCGATATCTATGGCAGGTGGCTGCAGGTAATGAATCCCCCCAATGGTGAATATTCCAATTGTAAACTATGTGAACAAGAGCTGGGACATACTCTCCAACACTATATCTGTGATTGCCCTGTTATAAGTGACTTCAGATCAAATGGTATGAGGTACTTTGAACACTGTAATTACGTCATACACTCAGGAATATTAGAAGATATTCTTGTGCTGTACCCAGATTTTGCTAGTGGAGGCGAATAGATCAGTCTTACATTTCATGTTCTCTCCTGATTTTTTTTTAGTCAGAGTTGATTTGTTTTTGTACTGAGCCTGGTATTTGTTCCCCTGACTCCATGTATGGCTAACCATCCTGTGTGACAGGAATATTAGATGAACTTATAGCTATTTTTTTTATCTACACTGTAATCTTTCCATATAGAATAGGGTAACAGCACATTGCTGTGTAAACCTAAGCTTGTTATTAATAATAAAAAAATACTTGTCAGCTATATCTTATAAGAGATAACGCCGCGTACTTCCGTTTGACCTAAGGCGGCCATTCCAAATCTATTAAAAGAGCATAGCCGTTACAAGTATAACTATATTATATATATATATATATATATATATATATATATATATATATAAGGACTAGGGGCAGGGGGGGGGTAGAAGACAATATGGGTCAGCTTACGTTGGAGTCCGCAAGGCTTCACCCCGGGTGCTGCGTATTAATTTTGAACTATTATGCAGTAACAACATATATATATATATATATATATATATATATATATATATATATATATATATATATATATATATATATATATGTTGGGGCGAAGTTGCCGAGACAGTGCTGTCAGAGGTCACGAAGTTTGTCAACAACTGCCTCTCTGGGCTGATCCCAGATACAATTAAACCCTTCTTCGGAGCATCCTTTTGTGCTCTTGAGATAAAGGATGGTGGAGTGAGAACCATTGTCGTGGGTAACACACTTCGGCCCCTCGTTGCTAAGGCAGCTATCAGAAACATCCACACGGAAGCTGCAACGATGCTTCGACCCCATCAACTAGACTTTGGTGTCCCCCCATGGCTGTGAAGCAGCAGCTCATACAGCACGAGCCTATATTGAGCACCTCCCAGAAAATCTAACGGAGAGGAGTTAGGACTCAACCTAAATCCAACAAAGTGCGAAATCATCTCATCTAGCTGCCAATCATAGATGCGATAAGACCAGTTTTGTCAGGAGCCCCAGTGACCGCTCCCACCAACAGTGTGCTGCTAGGGGCACCTCTGGGCTCGAGTGCCATTGAGGTAATCCTCGAAGAAGAGCTGAACGAGAATGGAGCTGACCACGAAGGAAGGATTAAGACAGGAATTTCCTTAAGTACTTTCGAATTTAATAATACATTTTCAGAAGGATCCTTCTGAAGTATTATTAAATGATTATATTATATTATATTATATTATATATATATATATATATATATATATATATATATATATATATATATATATATATATACAGTAACTGGACTCGTATGTAACTATAATCAACAGTAACCGGACTCATCCTGTGCTCAAAATAAGATGTTGTGAAATAAACGTGAAATCACAAATATTGCAAACCACATTTGCAAGTTAAGAATAAGCAAGCATTGTTACATCTTGGTGTGAGGTGTCAACATGCAGCCAGCGGTCACTGTAACCTGGCGGTGGAACACAGCGGTCACTGTAACCTGGCGGTGGAACACAGCGGTCACTGTAACCTGGCGGTGGAACACAGCGGTCACTGTAACCTGGCGGTGGAACACAGCGGTCACTGTAACAAGACGGTGGAACACAGCGGCCACTGTAACAAGACGGTGGAACACAGCGGCCACTGTAACAAGACGGTGGAACACAGCGGTCACTGTAACAAGACGGTGGAACACAGCGGTCACTGTAACAAGACGGTGGAACACAGCGGTCACTGTAACAAGACGGTGGAACACAGCGGTCACTGTAACAAGACGGTGGAACACAGCGGTCACTGTAACAAGACGGTGGAACACAGCGGTCACTGTAACCTGACGGTGGAACACAGCGGTCACTGTAACAAGACGGTGGAACACAGCGGTCACTGTAACCTGACGGTGGAACACAGCGGTCACTGTAACCTGACGGTGGAACACAGCGGTCACTGTAACCTGACGGTGGAACACAGCGGTCACTGTAACCTGACGGTGGAACACAGCGGTCACTGTAACCTGACGGTGGAACACAGCGGTCACTGTAACCTGACGGTGGAACACAGCGGTCACTGTAACCTGACGGTGGAACACAGCAGTCACTGTAACCTGACGGTGGAACACAGCGGTCACTGTAACCTGACGGTGGAACACAGCGGTCACTGTAACAAGACGGTGGAACACAGCGGTCACTGTAACCTGACGGTGGAACACAGCAGTCACTGTAACAAGACGGTGGAACATAGCGGTCACTGTAACAAGACGGTGGAACACAGCAGTCACTGTAACCTGACGGTGGAACACAGCGGTCACTGTAACCTGACGGTGGAACACAGCGGTCACTGTAACCTGACGGTGGAACACAGCAGTCACTGTAACCTGACGGTGGAACACAGCGGTCACTGTAACCTGACGGTGGAACACAGCGGTCACTGTAACAAGACGGTGGAACACAGCGGTCACTGTAACCTGACGGTGGAACACAGCGGTCACTGTAACAAGACGGTGGAACACAGCAGTCACTGTAACAAGACGGTGGAACACAGCGGTCACTGTAACCTGACGGTGGAACACAGCGGTCACTGTAACCTGACGGTGGAACACAGCGGTCACTGTAACCTGACGGTGGAACACAGCGGTCACTGTAACCTGACGGTGGAACACAGCGGTCACTGTAACAAGACGGTGGAACATAGCGGTCACTGTAACAAGACGGTGGAACACAGCAGTCACTGTAACAAGACGGTGGAACATAGCGGTCACTGTAACAAGACGGTGGAACACAGCGGTCACTGTAACAAGACGGTGGAACACAGCAGTCACTGTAACAAGACGGTGGAACACAGCAGTCACTGTAACAAGACGGTGGAACACAGCGGTCACTGTAACCTGACGGTGAAACACAGCGGTCACTGTAACAAGACGGTGGAACACAGCGGTCACTGTAACAAGACGGTGGAACACAGCGGTCACTGTAACAAGACGGTGGAACATAGCGGTCACTGTAACAAGACGGTGGAACACAGCAGTCACTGTAACAAGACGGTGGAACATAGCGGTCACTGTAACAAGACGGTGGAACACAGCGGTCACTGTAACAACACGGTGGAACATACGTTATTACAGACACAAAATATAGTTCAATAAATAACCCGACCACACACACGTGAACAGTATGAGAGTGTCAAGGCTTCAGCCTGCAGTTTATATACGCCAGGAGCCTGGCAGCAGGACGCCCTGCCTGAGGTCAGCCCAGGGGGCCAGACCTCCTCCTTGTGACCATTCTCACCTCCGTACTACGACACACTCACCTGAAATAGCGTAAATTAACGTCTTACTTGAAATGACGTAGAACGGAGGCCAGAATGCTCACAAGCAGGACGTCTGGCCTCCCGTCTGACTGTTGAGTACTGGATGAGTCCAATTACAGTTGAGTACTGGAAGACTGTCCAGTTACTACCTGGATTATATCTGGATAGAATTCTGGGACTACTAGTCAAGCCCGGCCCGAGGCCAGGTTTGACTTGAGAGCTTGGTCCACCAAGCTGTTGCTTGGAGCGGCCCGCAGGCCCACATATCCTCTACAACCTGGTACTTCTTGCATAAACCATTTACAGTTTTGTCTTGAATACTTCCACTTTTTTCCGGCAATATTTCTTATAGTCGAGAGTGTTGAATAGCCGCTGACCTCTGATGTTTATACAGTGTTCTCAGATTGTGCCTATGGCACCCCTGCTCTTCACTGGTTCTATTCTGCATTTTCTTCCATATCGTTCACTCCAGTACGTTGTTATTTTACTGTGTAGATTTGGGACCTTTCCCTCCAGTATTTTCCATGTGTATATTATTGGG
>WNGS01077746.1:0-13732 GCA_020271785.1 Procambarus virginalis | reverse complement strand
AAACTGCAGAGCTGCTTGTTGGTCTCGTCTACAAAAGTTTGTCGCTTCCAAGATGGAGGCATCGAAGAAAAAAGGGCTGGCGCATTCATTACAGCGCCAGCCCAAGTGTCGGGCAACTGGTATCTGAAGCCTGATCAGTTCAGCGGCCAAGCCTTGTAGGCTACCCCCTCATAGGTGTAGTACCGCCCCAGGTTGGCAATGATGTTGTCACGTTCGGTGACACTGGTGGTATAGAGATGCGTCCCGACGCCTCGGCGGTAGAAGCGAAAGACATCGACCGTCCCGGCCATAGGGGACCCAGCCGGAGGGGCATACCAAGCCACACCTTCTTCGGTATAGGTACCCGAAAGGTTGGCGTTGACATAGGCTCTTTCGGACTCGGTGTTGGTGTAGAAGTGCACGCCCAACAAGCGGTTGTAGAAGCGGTAAACCGGTGTGACCCGCTGCCGGTGGAAGGTGACACCATGTAGACTGGCGCTTCGTAGGTCAGGACGGGATTGTTGGTGCGAGCGGCATCCCGCTCGTCCACGTTGGCACTGAAGAAGTGGGCCCCGTTGCCGGTGTTGTAGAACCGGAACACCATGCTGTAGCCCGGGTTGAGCCAGTTGATCAGTCCGTTTTCATAGGCGATGTCAAATCGGCCGTAGTAGTCCTTTTCCGCAGGCGCTGCGCAGGACGAATAGCCGCCCCAGAGTTGTCCGATGACCTTTGGGTTGGATGTGGCGCCGTCGTGAAACAGCGCCGAGCCACTGCTGCCACCTTCGGTGATGCCGGAAGTCCAGCCCACTTCGTACATCGGATAGTTGCCGTTGACCTGTTCGTCGCCGAGGCCATCGCCCACATAGACAAAATTGCTGGTCAATCGGCCGTCGCTGCGGCGCATCCAGTAGCCTTCGGGATGGTGCAGTGCGATGTAGTCGGTGCCCGTGTTGGCCGCGTGGCGCTGGAACGCCCATCCGGCATACATCGATCCCAGCGGCGGCGTGCCGTTCAAGTCCAGCAAGGCCGTGTCGGTGCCGTCCCGTGTCACCACCACTTCGTTGTTGCGGATGGCGTAGTTCGACACCTCCGAACGGTTGTATCGAAGCAGGGCACCGCCTGCGACGCTGGTCCAGGGGTTCTCGACCGAGCCATTGCACTGGGCCGATCGCCAGAACCAGACGGTGGTCAAGGTGCTGGCGACGGTCTGGGTGCTGATGCAATGGTTGGCGGTCAGCAAGTAGCCTTGCTGCGTCGCGCCCCCGGTTGGCGATCTGCGTTCCGGTGCACACGAAGGAGGCTCCATTGTCCAAAAAGTCCAGCAAGGTGGTGGAGTTGACCGCCGGCGGCAGCGTGCAGGTGGCGTCGGAATGTTTTGTGTGCAGACCGATTTCGCCTGCATCTGAGCCCGTTCGGCTTCGACGGGTGTTTCCACCTGGTGACTGATCTTGGGAATCGCCAAGGAAACGCTGCCCGTGTCCCGTCCTGCTGGGAGGTCCATTCGATGACGGTGGCCTCTCCCATGGTCGCTGGCATCCAGTAGGTGCGTGCGTTGGCCGAGTCGCCGTCCGCCGCCACGTTGGCGCTGATGGCCGCATTGATCTGGGCGCCGGTGGTCTGTTGCGCGGCGGTGCCGCCGTCTGCGTACACCCGCACGATCGTGTCATCGGGCAGTGCCTGGATCAGCAACCCGGTCCGGACGGCCTTGGCGCCGGTCGAACTCACCCGCAGAGTGGCGCGCTGGACGCCGGTGGAGGTGGCGGACCAGTTCAGAAGTTGATGAAAAGCCTTGGTGGTGCTGGTGGCGGCGACCGTGCGGGCAAAACCCGTCTGATAGGCCCTGGGTTTGAGCGTGCCGACGCGTTTGCGGTTGTTCTTGACTCGGTTCTCGAGATCGGCCGCCGACGGTGCGCCAAGATCAATGCGGGCTGCGGACCTGCGAAAGGACTTGCTGTCCACGCTGACCGAGGTAAAGACCTCTGGTGTGGCGCTGCGCTTCTGCAGCGCTTCGGTCTGCAGGACTGCGTCCACACTGTTGAATTCTGTGGCGCCAGCATCGCCGGAAGCCAACTTTCCTGCCTCGGCGCCCGTGGCCGATTTTTCGAGGGGGGGTTGCTGCGAATCGCCCGAACCACCACACGCCGACAACGCGACGGCGGCGACCAGGGCCAGCCAGCGTGCCAGTTGCAATTTTTTCATGAATGCTCCCCAGCTGATAGTAAGAGGGTCATTTTAGTGTGAAGCGGTGCCCTCAAGCCTGGCTGCATCGGCCTTGCCACACCTCTGGAAGGAACCCGACGGTGACAGTGTGGTCATCCCATTCGACCACCGGGCGCTTGATCACGCTGGCGTGCGCCAGCAGCAGGGAGCGGGCGCTGGCGGCGTCGGTCACGCCGGCGCGCACGGTTCGTCCAGCCCGCGCCAGGTGGTGCCCTTGCGGTTGACCAGCGTTTCCCAGCCGGCGGCCGCCAGCCAGCGGTCCAGCGCGGCCTCGGGCACGCCTTGCTTCTTGAAGTCGTGAAAGCGGTATTCGACGCCGCGCTCGGAGAGCCAGGTGCGCGCCTTTTTGACGGTGTCGCAGTTGGGGATGCCGTAGAGTGTGGGTCATCCGCGAATTTTGTCACGCAGCCTGGCCACGGCGGCGTCTATTCCCCATGAATCAGCGCGACTTTTACCCGCCCATCGAGCCCTTCAGAACCGGTGTGCTCGACACCGGCGACGGCCACCAGATTTACTGGGAGCTTTGCGGCAACCCGCAGGGCAAGCCCGCGGTGTTCCTGCACGGTGGGCCGGGCTCAGGCTGCTCGCTCGACCACCGACGCCTGTTCGACCCGCAGAAGTACTGTGTGCTGCTGTTCGATCAGCGCGGCTGCGGCCGCTCGAAGCCCTCGGCCTCGCTGGAGAACAACACCACCTGGCACCTGGTGGCGGACATGGAGCGCCTGCGCACCCTGTTGGGGGTCGAGCGATGGCTGGTGTTTGGCGGTTCCTGGGGCAGCACGCTGGCGCTGGCCTATGCACAGACCCACACCGAGCGTGTGTCCGAACTGGTGGTGCGCGGCATCTTCACCCTGCGCCGTGAGGAGGTGCGTTGGTACTACCAGGAAGGCGCGTCCTGGCTGTTTCCCGACCTGTGGGAGGGGTTTGTGGCGCCGATTCCCGAGGCCGAGCGCGGTGACCTGCTGAGCGCCTACCGAAAGCGCCTGACCGGCGACGACTGGGTGGCGCAGCTGGCCTGCGCGCGCGCCTGGAGTCTGTGGGAGGGGCAGACCATCCGCCTGCTGCCCGACGCGGCCAACACCGCCAAACATTCCAGCGACGCCTTCTCGCTGGCCTTTGCTCGGATCGAAAACATTATTTTGTGCACGGCGGCTGGATGGACGAGGGCCAGCTGATTCGCGACGCGCACAAGCTGGCCGGCATTCCAGGCGTGATCGTGCAGGGCCGCTACGACGCCTGCACCCCGGCGCACACCGCCTGGGCGCTGCACCGGGCCTGGCCGCAGGCCGCGTTCCACCTGGTGCCCGACGCCGGGCACGCGTTCAACGAGCCCGGCATCCTGACCAAGCTCATCGAGGCGACCGACCGCTTTGCGGGCTGAGCCAGGGTCTTTCGGGGCCCGGGATAATCCGGAGCATGAACACGCTTGAAGAATGGCTGGCGCACTGCGAGCGCCAGCACCCCCTGGGCATCAGCGGCATCGAACTCGGGCTGGACCGCGTCCAGCGCGTGGCCCGGCGCATGGCGCTGGTCATGCCTTGTCCGGTGATCACGGTGGCCGGCACCAACGGCAAGGGATCGACCTGCGCGATGCTGGAGGCGATCTACAACGAGGCCGGGTACCGCACCGGCGTCTACAGCTCGCCCCACCTGGTGCATTTTGAGGAGCGCTGCCGGGTCGGGCGCGAAGCGGTGCCTGCCGAGGCGCTGCTGCCGGCCTTTGAGGAGGTCGAGCGGGCGCGGCTGGGGGACGGCGGGGCGGGCGATGACGGCGCGGTGGTTCTGACCTATTTCGAGTTCACCACCCTCGCCATCCTGCGCACGCTCTCGCGCAGCGGCATCGAGGTGGCGATCCTGGAGGTGGGGCTGGGCGGTCGGCTGGACCGCGGTGAACATCATCGATCCCGATTGCGCGCTCATCACCTGCATCGCGCTGGACCACATGGCGCTGCTGGGCCACGACCGGGAGGCGATCGGCTACGAGAAGGCCGGCATCATGCGCACCGGCCGGCCGGTCGTGGTGAGCGATCCGGTGCCGCCGCAAAGTGTGCTTGACCGCGCGCTGGAGGTCGGGGCCGATCTCTGGCGGCTGGGCAAGGACTTCCATTTCGCGGGCGACCAGCAGCAATGGGGCTGGGCCATGCACCCCTCCCACGGCGGCCGCCGCTACAGCGGTCTGGCCTACCCGGCGCTGCGGGGCGCGAACCAGCTGGTCAACGCCTCCGGGGTGCTGGCGGCGATCGAGGCGCTGCGTTCCCGGTTGCCGGTGACCGCGCAGGCGGTGCGCAACGGACTGGCGCTGGTCGAGCTGCCCGGCCGCTTCCAGATCGTTCCGGGCACGCCCACGCTGGTGCTCGATGTCGCCCACAACCCGCATTCGGTCGCCGCGCTGGCGGAAAACCTGGATGCGATGGGCTATTACCCCACCACCCACGCGGTGTTTGGCGCCATGGCCGACAAGGATCTGGACGCGATGCTGGCGCGCGTCGGTCCGCTGATCGACCGCTGGTACCTGACCGATCTGCCGCTGCCGCGGGCGAGCACGGCGCAATCCCTGGCCCAGGCGCTGGACACCAGTCCCGCCACCGCGCCGGGGGGCAAATCCCGGGTGGCGGGTTGCCATCCGAGCCCCATGCATGCCCTGCAAGCAGCGGTGTCGGCTGCGGACCCCGCTGATAGAATCGTGGTCTTTGGTTCCTTCCACACGGTGGGGGGGGTTCTGAGGGATGGTGTGCCGCGTCTGGCGGCCAAGCACCTCCTGAACTGACCTCGCCGCGACCACTGCCGGGCCCCCACTTCCGCATGCTCACATCCCGTTCCGGTTCTGCGGGCCATTCGGCCCCCCCGCCGCCGCAAAGCATTGAGGCCGTGCGTCGCCGGGCCCGCCATCGCCTGATCGGCGCCGCAGCGCTGGTGCTGCTCGGGGTCCTTGGATTCCCCCTGCTGTTCGACACCCAGCCAAGGCCGATCGCGGTCGACATTCCGATCGAGATTCCCGCCCGCAACCCGGCCGGATCCACCGCGGCAAAAGCCGAACCCCTGGCCGTCCCGCCCGCCACCAAAGGGACCGGTGTGGAGACGGCCGACAGCCTGTCGGCGCGCGAGGAGGTGGTGGAAACCGCCAAGCCCAGCATGCCCGCCATGGCGGTGGCTCCCAAAGACAAGGTCGCGGACAAACCTGAGCCGAAGCCGGCCGCCAAACAGGCCCCGAGAAGGTGGCGACCGAAAAACCCGAGCTCAAGGTGGCCGAACCTGCGGCCGGTAAGCCGGCCGATAAGCCGGCCGATAAGCCGGCGGCCGGCAACGAACGTATCGTGGTGCAGGTGGGGGCGTTTGCCGAGGTCGAGCGGGCCCGGGAAGCGCGGCTCAAGCTGGAGCGGGCCGGGCTCAAGACCTACACCCATGTGGCGGAAACGAAGGAAGGCCGGCGCATCCGGGTCCGTATGGGACCGTTTGCCACCCGTGCCGAGGCCGACAAGGCCGCGGCCCGGGCCAAGGCGCTGGGCCTGCAGGCCGCGCTGCTCTGGCTGTGACGGTGGTGCGGACGGCACGGAGCGTGCTGCCATGAACGCGGTCGACGCGATCCTGCTGCTGATCCTGCTGCTGTCGGCGATCGTGGGCCTGTGGCGTGGCCTGGTGTACGAGGTGCTGTCGGTGCTGACCTGGGTGGCGGCCTTCGTGCTGGCGCAGGCCTATGCGAGCCAGGTGGCTGGGTGGCTGCCCCTGGGCGAGCTGTCTGCGGCGCTGCGGACGGCGGCCGGCTTTGCCGTGGTGTTCATCGGCTGCGCGTTCGCCGGGGCTTCGTGGCCTGGGCGGTGAAAAAAATGGTGTCGGCGGTCGGGCTGCGGCCGATCGACCGGGTGCTGGGGGGTGCGTTTGGCCTGCTGCGGGGTGCGGTGGTGTTGCTGGCGCTGGCGGTGGTGGTCGGCATGACCCCGCTGCGGAGTCAGGCCGACTGGCAGGCTTCTTCGGTGGCGCAGCTGCTGGGCGAGAGCCTGCAGGCGCTGATGCCGCTGCTGCCCGAGGCGGTGACCCGGCACCTGTCTTGAATCGACCGTCTTTGTTTTCGTTGGGGATCTGATCATGTGTGGAATCGTGGGCGTGGTGAGTCAAACGCCGGTCAATCAGCTGATTTACGACGCCTTGCTGCTGCTGCAGCACCGCGGGCAGGATGCGGCCGGCATCTGTACCCAGCAGGGACGCAAGTTCTTCATGCACAAGGCCAAGGGCATGGTGCGCGACATCTTTCGCACCCGCAACATGCGGGCCCTGCCGGGCACCGTCGGCCTCGGGCAGGTGCGCTATCCGACGGCGGGCAATGCGTTCAGCGAGGAAGAGGCGCAGCCGTTCTATGTCAACGCGCCGTTCGGCATCGTGATGGTGCACAACGGCAACCTGACCAACGCCAAGGCGCTCAACCAGGAGCTGTTCCAGACCGACCACCGCCACATCAACACAGACAGCGACTCCGAGGTGCTGCTCAACGTGCTGGCGCATCAGCTGGAGAAGTCCACCCGGGGCGTGTCACTCAAGTCTGGCGACGTGTTCGATGCGGTGCGCGGCGTGCACCAGCGCATCAAGGGCTCGTACGCGGTGGTGGCGCTGATCGCCGGCCACGGCCTGCTGGCCTTCCGCGATCCGTTCGGCATCCGCCCGCTGTGCGTGGGCCGCAATGCCGACGGCGCGGTGATGGTGGCCAGCGAATCGGTGGCGCTCGAAGGCAACGGCTTCGAACTGATCCGCGACGTGATGCCGGGCGAGGCGCTGTTTGTGGACCTGCAGGGGCAGATGCATTTCCAGTCCTGCGCCGACAAGGTCAGCCACAACCCCTGCATCTTCGAATACGTCTACCTGGCCCGCCCGGACTCGGTGCTCGACGGCATCTCGGTCTACCAGGCGCGCCTGAACCTGGGCAAGACGCTGGCCAAGCGGCTGGTGTCCACGGTGCCGCCGAGCGAGATCGACGTCGTGATCCCGATCCCCGAATCCTCGCGCCCCAGCGCCATGGAGCTGGCCCAGCTGCTGGGTCTGCCGTACCGCGAAGGCTTCGTGAAGAACCGCTACGTCGGCCGGACCTTCATCATGCCCGGCCAGGGCGTGCGCAAGAAGTCGGTGCGTCAGAAGCTCAACGTGATCGCCAGCGAATTCAAGGGCCGCAACGTGCTGCTGGTGGACGACTCGATCGTGCGTGGCACCACCTCCAAAGAGATCGTGCAGATGGCGCGCGACGCCGGCGCCCGCAAGGTCTACCTGGCCAGCGCCGCGCCGCCGGTGCGCTTTCCCAACGTGTACGGCATCGACATGCCGACGCCGCAGGAACTGGTGGCACACGACCGCTCGGTGGAGGAGGTGCGCGCCCTGATCGGTTGCGACGCGCTGATCTACCAGGATGTGGACGCGATGAAGCAGGCCGTCGGATCGCTCAATCCCGGCCTGGCCGGCTTTGATGCCTCCTGTTTTGACGGGGTGTACGTGACGGGCGACATCACGGCCGACGACATCGTTCGCCTCAACCAGGGGCGCGACAAGGCGGAAGAGGGTGAAGAAGACACCTCGCGCCTGGCGCTGCCCAACGCCCAGACCGCCTGACGCCCATGGCCTCCAACGACCCTTCAACCTCCCTGCACCGCGAAACCCTGGCGGTGCGCACCGCGCTTGAGCGCAGCCAGTACGGTGAAAATTCCGAAGCGCTGTACCTGACCAGCGGCTATGTGCAGCCCACGGCCGAAGCCTCGGCGCGCCGCTTCAATGGCGACGAAGAAGGCTTCACCTACGGCCGCTACGGCAACCCGACGGTCGCCAGCTTCGAGCAGCGCCTGGCCTCACTCGAAGGCGCGCCGGCCTGCATTTCGACCGCCTCGGGCATGTCGGCGATCCTCATGATGTGCCTGGGCCTGCTCAAGGCGGGCGACCACGTGCTGTGCTCGCGCTCGATGTTCGGCTCAACCATCAAGCTGATCGGATCCGACCTCGCCAAGTTCGGCGTCGAGTCCAGTTTCGTCTCGCAGACCGATGTGGGCGAATGGAAAGCCGCCCTCAAACCGAACACCCGGCTGCTGTTCGCCGAGACACCGACCAACCCGCTGACCGAGGTCTGCGACATCCGTGCGCTGGCCGACCTGGCACACAACGCCGGCGCCCTGCTGGCCGTGGACAACTGCTTCGCCACGCCGGCGCTGCAGCGCCCGATGGATTTCGGTGCCGACATTGTCATGCACTCGGGCACCAAGTTCCTCGACGGCCAGGGCCGTGTGATGGCCGGCGCGCTGTGCGCCAGCGAAGAGCTGGTCACCAAGACCTTTCTGCCGGTGCTCAAGAGCGGCGGCATGACGCTGGCGCCTTTCAACGCCTGGGTGGTGCTCAAGGGCCTGGAGACGCTGGACCTGCGCCTGCGCGCGCAGTCGGCGCAGGCGCTGGCGCTGGCCCAGTGGCTGGAGGCCCATCCGGCCGTGGCCCGGGTGTTCTACCCGGGGCTCAGAAGCCACCCGCAGCACGAGCTCGCCCTGGCCCAGCAGGGCGGAGTGGGTGGCGCGGTGCTCTCGTTCGAGGTCAAGGCCGCCGACGCCGATCAGGCGCGCGCGCGCGCCTTTCACGTGCTGGACTCGATGCAGCTGCTCTCGCTCTCGACCAATCTCGGCGACACCAAGACCCTGTGCGCCCACCCGGCCAGCACCTCGCACGGCCGCCTGACCGAGGCCCAGCGCCAGGCCGCCGGCGTGGGCCAGGGGCTGATCCGCGTCGCCGTCGGGCTTGAGCACCTGGACGACATCCGCGCCGACCTGGATCGCGGCCTGTCCAGCCTCTGAAGCACAGCCCCTGAATTTTCTGAACCGTGTCATGACCGTCCGCACCCGCTTTGCTCCCTCGCCCACCGGTTTCATCCACCTGGGCAACATCCGCTCCGCGCTGTACCCGTGGGCCTTCGCTCGCGCCAACAAAGGCACCTTCATCCTGCGGATCGAAGACACCGATCTGGAGCGTTCGACCCAGGCCGCGGTGGACGTGATCATCGAGGGCATGAAGTGGCTGGGCCTGGACCACGACGAGGGCCCGTTCTATCAGATGCAGCGCATGGAGCGCTACAAGGCGGTGCTGGCACAGATGCAGGCCCAGGGCCTGGTCTACCCCTGCTACATGAGCGTGGCCGAACTCGATGCCTTGCGCGAACGCCAGATGGCCCAGAAGGAAAAGCCGCGCTACGACGGCACCTGGCGGCCCGAACCGGGCAAGACCTTGCCTGCCATCCCCGAGGGCGTGAAACCGGTGCTGCGCTTCAAGAGCCCGCAGGGTGGTTCGGTGGTGTGGGAAGACAAGGTCAAGGGCCGGGTCGAGTTCAGCAACGACGAACTTGACGACCTGGTGATCGCGCGCCCCGACGGCACGCCGACCTACAACTTCTGCGTCGTGGTCGACGACATCGACATGGACATCACCCACGTGATCGTGGCGACGACCACGTCAACAACACGCCGCGCCAGATCAACATCTTCCGCGCCCTGGGCAAGGAGCCGCCGGTCTACGCCCACCTGCCGACCGTGCTCAACGAGCAGGGCGAGAAGATGAGCAAGCGCAACGGCGCCAAGCCGGTGACGCAGTACCGCGACGAGGGCTACCTGCCTGAAGCCATGGTGAACTACCTCGCGCGCCTCGGCTGGAGCCACGGCGACGACGAAATCTTCAGCCGGGAGCAGTTCCTGCAGTGGTTCAACCTCGACCACCTGGGCAGCAGCGCCGGCCGTTTCGATGACGCCAAGCTGCGCTGGGTCAACGCCCAGCACCTCAAGGCCATGGACGATGCGGCATTGGCGGTGCTGGTGGCGGAGCTTCTGACCAAACGTGGCATCGCCACCGACGAACGCCTGCCGCGCATCTGCGGCCTGTTCAAGGACCGCTGCGACACGCTCGTGGTATTGGCCGACTGGGCGGCGGCGTTTTACGCCGACGTCACACCGTCGGACGCCGAGCGCGCGCAACATATCACCGACGCCATCCGCCCCGCGCTGCAGACGCTGGCGCAGAAGCTGGCGGCCTGTTCCTGGGACAAGACAACGATCTCCGGCGCCATCAAGGAAACCATCGCTGCCCACGGCATCAAGATGCCGCAACTGGCGATGCCGGTGCGGGTGCTGGTGATGGGCACGGCCCAGACGCCGTCGCTCGACGCGGTGCTCGAACTGCAAAATCAACAAACAGTTTGGCGAGACTTCAAAACGCCTGAAAAATGTCCTATAATTTGAGGCTTGCTGATTCGCACCGAGCGGTGACAACGCAAAGCGTGAATCAACAGTCCCGTGGGGGTATAGCTCAGCTGGGAGAGCGCTTGCATGGCATGCAAGAGGTCAGCGGTTCGATCCCGCTTACCTCCACCAAAATTTGAAGAATTGGGCATTGTGGTTTTGCTACAATGCAAAGTTCGGTTCCAAAGGCTACGACCCTATCGTCTAGAGGCCTAGGACATCACCCTTTCACGGTGAGTACCGGGGTTCGAATCCCCGTAGGGTCGCCAAGTTTGTGGCACTTGGCCTGGAGCTGCAAAGCAACAGGCAAAAGCTGCACCACTGCGGAGTGGTAGTTCAGTTGGTTAGAATACCGGCCTGTCACGCCGGGGGTCGCGGGTTCGAGCCCCGTCCACTCCGCCAGAGACAAGAAAGCCGTCCAGATTCGTTTGGACGGCTTTTTCGTTTGCGTATTTGTGCCCTGTGTCGGGCCGCTCAGCCACCCGCCGATTCAGGCGGGTTTTCCGGCCGGTCGCTGGCGCATCAGTCCGGTCGACAGGGCGGTGCCCACCATGATCACCAGGCCGCAGCCGACCATCCAGGGCGTGATGCGCTCGTCGAGGAACAGCCGGCCGTACAGCAGCGCAAACACCGGGACCAGGAAAGTCACCGTGAGCGCCTTGCTGGGACCGGCCTGCTCAATGATGCGGAAGAACAGGATGTAGGCCAGCGCGGTGCACAGCAAGGCCACCGCCACCACCGCACCCCAGGCGCCCGGGCTCACCGCGTGGTCGGGCCAGAGCCACCAGGTCGGCAGCGCCAGCCCGAGCGCGGCGCCGATCTGGCTGCCGGCGGCGGTCGCGAGCGGGTGGACCCGGTAAGGTGGCGCTTGGTGAAGCTGGCGGCCACGCCGTAGCACAGCGTGGCCAGCAGGCAGGCCAGCATGGCCACCAGGGCGCTGCCGGTCGAGGAGGCGCCCGGCGCCAGGCTGAAGCCGGACTTGCCGATCACCAGCAGGCAGACGCCGACGAAGCCGATCGCCAGCCCGCTGGCGCGCATCACGTCGGGTCGGTCCTTGAGCCACACCCAGGCCACCAGGGCGCCGGTCAGTGGCACCGTGGCGTTGAGTATCGAGGTCAGGCCAGTGCTGATGTGCATGACCGCGAACGCGTACAGCGCAAACGGGATGCCCGAGTTGAGCAGGCCGCCGAAGAGGATCCGCCCCGAGCGCTGGCGGAAATCGCTCCAGACCCCCGGACCAGAAACACCGGCAACAGGAACAGCGCCGCCAGCGCGACACGCATGCCGGCTGTCGGCAGGGGACCCAGCTCAGCCGCCCCCAGGCGCATGAACAGGAAGGAGGAACCCCAGAGGGCGGCCAGCAACAGGAATTCCGCGATCAGCTGAACAGGCATGGGGAGGTGGTCGTGTGGTGCTCGCGCTCGAGCTGCAGCAGCCGCTGTTTGCGGTCAAGCCCGCCAGCATAGCCGGTCAGGCTGCCGCCGGCGCCGACCACGCGGTGACAGGGCACGACGATGCTCAGGGGATTGCGGCCGACCGCCGCGCCCACAGCCCTCACGGCGCTGGGGCGCCCGATGCGGGCGGCCAGTGCACCGTAGCTGGTGGTCTGGCCGATCGGTATGTCGAGCAGGGCCTGCCAGACACTTTGCTGGAACGCGGTGCCCTGGTCGAGGTCCAGCGGCAGCTCGAAGCGGTGCCGGGTCCCGAGGAAATAGCCGTTCAACTGCGCCGCCGCGCTGTCCAGCAACGGGTGGCTGGAGACGGTCGGCCAGGCCATCAGCTGATCGGGCGCGGGTTCGTGCCGCTGGCGCAGCACGAACCAGAGGCCGGCCAGCCCCTGTGGGCTGGCGACCAGCCTGATGTCTCCCAGCGGGCTCGGCACGGTGGTCTGTACCCGGTGGCTGTGGTGGTTCATGGGGAACGCTCCTTGCTCAATCGGTGGGCGGGGGGTTGTGCCCAGGCGCGGATCACCGCGTAGCTGCGCCATGGTTGCCAGCGCCGCGCGATGTGTTCGGCTTCTTTGCGGGCCGCGCCCGGTTCCAGGCCACCCAGGCCCAGGGCGTGGTGGATCGCCACGTCTCCGCTGGGCCAGGCGTCGGGCCAGCGCAGCGCCCGCATCGCGATGTACTGCGCAGTCCAGTGGCCGATGCCGGCAGGCCGAGCAGGGTCTGGATCTCCCGCTGGGGTTCGGCGCTGTCGTCCAGCGCCAGGGTGCCGCCTTCCACCGCTCTGGCAGCGCTTGCAGGGCGGCCTGGCGCTGGCGCACGATCCCGAGTTCGCCCAGCCGCGCGGGGTCTGCCTGGGCCAGAGCCTGTGCGGTGGGGAACAGCCGGTCCAGCCCGGGGACGGTGGTGGGCAGCGGATCGCCGAAACGCTCGACCAGGCGGTGGGTCAGGGTGCGGGCGGCGCGCACCGTGATCTGCTGGCCCAGCACCGCCCGAACCGCGAGTTCAAAACCGTCGAAGGCGCCGGGCACCCGCATACCGTCGCCCTGCGGGAAGTCGGTGTGCAGCACGGCGTCGATGGCCTGCGGCTGCGCGTCCAGATCAAAGGCTGCGCGAACCCGTGAATGACGGCGGGCAGCACCGGCACCAGCCATCGCTGAACTTCAGGACCAGCCGGTCCGCCGCCGGCTCGAACCGGACCTCCAGCCAGCCTTGGTGGTCCTGGCCCCTGGCGCGCAGTCGCAGCGTTCGCTGCAGGCTGAGCGCCTCGGGGTGCACCCGCTCCAGACCCGGCAGGGCCCGCAGGGAAAAAAACTCCAGCAGGGCGTCGGCGTGCAACGGCGGGCGCCAGGCCAGCCGGATGCCAGCGCCGACGGCACGGGGCTGTCGGTGGCACTGCCGCGGCGCATCTGGGTCGGGTTCAGGCCATAGCGCGCCGAAAATGCGGCGTTGAAGCGGCGCACGCTGGAAAACCCCGACGTGAGCGCCACCTCGGCCATCGGCAGCGAGGTGTCGCTGATCACTGTTTCGCGCTCAGCAGGCGCTGCGTGAGCAGGTACTGCCAGCGGCGACACGCCCAGCCGTGCCCTCAAAAAGACGCCGCAGGTGGCGGTCACTCACCCCGAGGGTTCTGCCAGCCGGGCGAGGGGGCGATGGTGATTTCCTCTGGCCCCAGGCCCGTGGCGAGGCCAGCCAGCCGTGGCCTGTCGGACCAGGATGTCGGCGGCCGTCCTCGGTCGACCAGTGGCGATCTGCGGGGAGCGAGTTCCGGGCGGCAGCGCAGGCAGGGGCGAAAGACCGGCCAGCTCGGCCTGGGCGCGTGCTCAAAAAGCGGCAGTTGGCGCGCTGGGG
>WNGS01077735.1:0-14022 GCA_020271785.1 Procambarus virginalis | reverse complement strand
CTCCTGTCTCCTCCCTCACACACCCTCGCTGTCTCTTCCCACACAGACACACCCTTTCTGTCTCCTCCCACACACACACACACACACACTACGTGTCTCCTCCCACACACACAACCCTCCTATCTCCTCCCACACACACACACCCTTCCTGTCTCCTCTAACACACACACACACCCTTCCTGTCTCCTCTAACACACATACACACCCTGCCTGTCTCCTCTCCCACACACACCCTCCCTGTCTCCTCCCATACACACACACACACACACACACACACTCTCCCTGTCTCCTCCCACACACACACACACACACATACCCTCCCTGTCACCTTCCACACACACACCCTTTAGTGTTTTTAGGTATTGTATGTACTAGTTCTATCTATTAATCCAACATTATGTTTGTAACTCAATTATGTATGTTCTTTTCCTGAATAAAAAAAATTATTTTAAAATTTAATTTATATATAAAAGTTCACTTAACTCGGCCACCCAGAAAATCAGATCTGCCAAAAGAAACTACTAAAGAAAACTTGCCCAAAACATTAAGAAAGATTCAGAATCGTTCTATTAGTATATAAGAAGAAGAACCAGAACAAAGGACTCGGTAGGACCATTAATAGATGAGACTAACAAAGTTATAATGGACGATAAAAAGGCAGCAAACATTGAAGTAATATTTTCCGTCCGTGTTCACACTAGGGAGGTTAGATGACATCCCATCACCCACACAATTGTTTGAAGGAGGTGAAGATAATTAGTTTAGGAATATAACCATATCATGTGATATAATCAGGACGAATATTGACTAACTAAAAGACACAAATGCCCCAGATGTGGATGGAATCCAATCCAGAGATAAAGGAACTGGCAGAAGAACTATGCCTTTCGTTTAAATTACTTTTCACTAAATTCTTGACCAAGGGATAATCCCCCTTGAATGGAAATATGCAAAGGTCACTCCTATTTGCAAAAAAGGTAGCAAGAGCTCAGCAGAACACTACCGTCCAATCAACTTGACATCACACATCTGCAAGCTCACAGAGCGACTTCTCAAAAGGGAATCATTCACAATCTTTCAGTGAACAGTCTTGTACAATCGACACAACATGGGATTGTTAAAAACAGATCCTGCCTTACAAACCTGCTCACGTTTTTGGAAACGGTAACCACCTACTCAGACAAAGGACTTCCCGTTGATGTAGAATATATGGATTTTGCTAAAGCCTTTGATAAAGTATCACATGAAAGACTGGCAAGGAAATTACATGCTAATGGAATAAGTGGTAAAATACTAGAATGGATACAACAGTGGCTGAAACAAAGAAAATAGAAGGTCCTGCTAAACGGGAACGAATCTGAATGGAGAAATATGCTAAGCAGGGTGCCACAGGGTTCCATTTTGGGGAAAACCCTTTTTGTCATCTACATTTATGACATAGATGAGAATATTTCAAACCACATCATTAAATTTGCAGATGAAACTAAGATTTATGGTAAAGTGAGAACTGATAATGATATTGAAGCCTTACAAAGAGGCTAAAAATCCACGTCGGATCTGCGAAGAGGCGTTGACATGAACTCCACAAATGGTCAGCCCTGGAAACACAAACCGAAACTGTCTCTATTTTGCGCTTGTTACAACTTGTAATAGAGTTGTTACATCTTGGCTTAATGTGTTTATACCGTATTAGAACGTTGTTACAACTTGCTATATTGGTTGTTATAACTGGTTAGGAAGTGTTAAAACTTGTTCGAACGTTGTACCAACGTTCTTAGTTTCGGAGTGTGTTTGGCGGGAGAAGACTGGCAAATGCTTTTTAATATCGACAAATGCGAAACTTTGCATGTGGGGAATTGCAAACTACGCCACAACTACATAATCAATTACATTATATTTTAGCAGATTGATGAAGAAAAGGACCTTGGGGTCAAATCCATCATTCACTAAAGGTTGCTGTTACGACCCTGGTTTCCTCAGTGGAAACCAGAGGTCATAAATTGAGCTAAATATACTACCTTATAGTATTAGACATATTGCGAGCTGCATTTGTTTGTATCTTCCCTGCCAGACGTAAGACTATTCTTGTTTCTCAAAGAGCATTTAAAGACTGAGCTTGGGGTTGATTATTAAATAATAAAATAGGCACCAACTATATTTACTAATACTTTCTAATCATTTGTAAAGTAAACCTGAGTAAACTTGGGATAGGAATGCTGTATGACTAGTTGAGTAGTCTGCTGGCAGCGAATGAACTGAGGGAGGAGAACGGAGATGCTCGCTCTTCTCTGCTAGGCGTTCGAGTTGTAAACAACTGGACTCTGTGGCTCGGCGCCTCTCTCTCTCCTTCTACCCATCCTCTTACTTATTTCCATTACCTTAAGTTAAGTTATATTTATTGTATTTGTAAGTGTGCCTACTCTGGAAGTTGTAGATGTGTGTAGACCTGTGGTAATATTTGCCAGTGTTTTGGGTACCTCTAGGGTAGTGTTTTGTTGTGTGGTGTTAGGTACCACATGGGCACTACCCCTAAGCTACCCAAGTTTCCAGTGTTCCACTAGTAGAGCTTTACCCTAGCTTGTGTTCAGTGAAAAACCTTGTATCCTGTTTATGTGGACCAAGGCTTGTAACGTAAGATAGTGTGGTAAAGTTATTATTATTATTGTTATTGGTGTGAATGTATATGGGGGTTTGTTAAGGGGTTAATAAATAAGTAAGTGAATTAAGGGAGTATCAGTTCTTCCTGTGTAGATCGTAGATCAACCTCTAGACTGACCTTGTGTGTAGCCAAGTATTCAGCACTACTTATAGTTTTATTTGGGGTCTGGGCCTTTAGATCTTCCATATTGATAACTCTTAATGCTTACTATTGCCCCTACAGCCAGATAGCACTAGATTCCCCATAGTACAGACACCCCTTTTTGTAACAAGTGGTTGGCCCATCCGGGATGAACTTTATTATTGTAAAAAATTAGATTTTTGAGTGCCAAAACTAAAATTCTTGTTTCCGCAGAATGGTTGTGATTAGCCTAGGGGCCCGCTCATCTAGCAAAGGACATTCTTGCACTGACTGGACACCCGCTGGACCCCTTCACGATTAAGGTTAGTGTGGCATTGTGTTAGGGGCCGTGCAAATTTTGTTTTTTCCAATTTTTATTTTTAATTTTTCTGTGGCTAGGAGCTAAATTATTAGTGATGTCATCTGAAATGCAGAGACTGGCAAAGGAGCCTTCATTGGTAGAATAAAGAAACCTACCAAGTCTAATTTAGTATTGTTAGGCAAGGACTTGTGCCTAGAATTAAATGACGCAGATAAAAAGGGACTTTGGTGAATGAAATAGTACAACTTGTTGATAAAGAACTATTGGCAAGTACAATTGATACACCTTTATGCCAGCCTAGCCAAGCGGAAAGTGCAGAAAGTGAACGAAAGTTTTAAATTTCCGCTTCCTCATGTTGGCACTGTGGTAAGAGTAACCACATCGCAAGGGACTGTTGGTCCGCACCTAGATCATCACCTCCTAGACAATTCTCTCGGTCCCCTCGTCAATCAAATCATTCTAGGCTACCATATTGTAAGTACCATAAGCAAGTCGGTCACCACACTGCGGATTGTAGAGCTAGGCAAAGGGCATCTCCACCTCGTAACTCCCACGTTCAGTCTTGGCGAGGCTCACAGCGTCCAAGACATTATCAGAACCCTCGCAATTACAACTCTCAGCCCAACTATAATGCAACTTCAATTATAATACCAGTCGCAGAATGCTGGAGTTCAGAATGTTCACTCCATGTCGTCGGGAAACCCCAAGGCCATCCGCTAACCAATTCAAGCTAGCCAATCCTAACGCCCTCCCTGTGTATGCAGTAGCTACCCAAAACGATTTGGACACTTGACAGAGGAGGACAGACTCTAGACCAGTTGTAGGTTGACGGAACCACAGTACATTTAACCCAGACAAGACGCAGATATCCCAGACAACATAAGTCAAAAGTAGTAACTTGTCCAGTCTCAAGTGATGGCCCCTTGTATCAGCCATTGTACATGGTAGAGTTTTAAAAGTTTTTCTTGATTCAGGTGCAAAAATTAATATTGTCAAGCCTTCAGCTCTTAGAGACATTGAAAGTAAGCACCCAACTACTTTAAAACAGTCACACATACCTTTTCTAAGTGGTATTTCAGGAAATAATGTAAAAGTTCAGGGTGAAATTGACCTTCCACTCAAGTTCAATGATGTCACATTGTCTATAACATGTTTAGTTGTTGACATTATTCATTTTCCTGGAGACATTCTCTTAGGTCTGTACACCATGATTGATGAAAATATTGCATTGTTTCCCCATCGTTGGAACATAAGTATCAAAGACCATATCATACCCTTGTGTAGCATGTATCGACAGGGCTATGAGTTCAATCTTCATTCAGACTACGTTAATTTCGTTGACACCCGCCTTGCTAGCGTAGGTTTGTCAGATCATTGTCGTGTTAGCATACCCGAGAAAATGGGCACTCGATTGAAGCATCGTAGTGGTGCAGTTTGGTAAGGAGAGTGAGTATCAGGATCTTCTGGAAGGGGACGCCCTAACAGATTCTCGTTGTCTTGCTCGCCTGGCAGCTTCCATCTCTGAAGTCAGTGGTTCCACAGCTACTGTCACTGTGCTGCACTCTCATTCTCTCACCAGAATAAGAGTTAAGGTTCAGGGAGTGCCTGAGTTGTCGGATGTGATTGCGGAAAGTGAAACGTGTAAAGTGAATGGTACATTTGTTGAACCCTCCTGGCACACAGTGCAGGACGGTACTGTTACATTATTTATTGCAAACACTAGTAATGCCGATATCCATCTCCAGTCTGGTACCCATGTTGTAGATTTTGCCCATTACTCGTTACCGGTGCGAGTTGTGGATGATGTCTCCATGGATCATACTGTTTGTACTCTCATGCCAGGAGAACAGGGATCTCAGCCAGAGGTGCAAGCGCAACACCTCAGTCCTACTGATTTTCCTGACTCTGTGGCTCAGCTTTTGGAAATTTTGAACAGAAATAGAGCCGTAGTCGCTCTACCAGGAGAAAAGTTAGGTCTCACTCCTCTCATTACTCATAAAATTCCACTTGAACAAGGAACTACTCCTATTTATGTACCAGCTTACCGTCTTCCCTATTCTCAGAGAGCAGAAGCCGATAGACTTATAGACAAAATGCTACAGAGTGATGTAATTGAATCGAGTAATTCACCATGGAACGCTCCATTGATTCTTGTACCAAAGCGAGATGGGACTTGGAGACCTGTAATCGATTATCGAAAGCTTAACAGAGTAACAATACCTGATCGTTTCCCACTTCCAGTTCTAAATGATTTGTTGCAAAGTATTGGTCGAATAAAGTATTCTCAACGTTAGATTTGTTGCAGGGATTCTGGCAAATCCCCCTTGATGAGGAAAGTAAACAATTGACAGCCTTTAGTACTCCCAATGGTCATTTTCATTTCAAAGAATGCCATTTGGTTTGTGCGGAGTAGTCCAATAACTTTTTCACGGCTCATGACAAATCTATTTCGTCGATTGATAGGAAGTACACTTCTAGTTTACCTTGATGATCTCATAATCATGTCGCAAGATGTTCAGACTCATTTCCAGAACCTTGAAAAAGTACTTGCAAAGCTCGCTGAAGCTAATTTAAAAATAAAGCTTGCAAAATGTTCATTTTTAAAAGAGAAGATTAATTTCCTAGGTCATACAGTTACACCTTCAGGTATTACATTGAATGAATAAAAAATTATTGCTGCCCGTGATTTCCAACACCTCGTACCGCAGAAGCCGTAAGACAGTTCACAGGTCTTGTAGGATTTTATCGTTCATTTATTGCTGGATTCTCTATTATAGCCGCTCCACTTTACAAGTTGCAAAGAAAAGATGAACCCTTTTTGGGGAGAGGCCCAGGATCAGTCATTCAAAAAACTCAAAGCAGCCTGATTTCGTCGCCTGTCCTTAGGTACCCAGATTTTTCTAAACCTTTTACGTTGGTTACAGATGCTAGTGACATAGGTTTAGGTGCTGCATTACTTCAAACAGAAGGTCACAGAGATCACGCAATAGCCTATGCTAGCTGTACATTATCTAAAGAAGAGAAAAATTATAGCGCAACAGAACGAGAAGCCTTAGCAGTTGTCTGGGCACTTAAACATTTCAGAGATACAATTTACAATTACCCAGTTCATGTTCTTACAGATCACCAACCATTATTCCCTTGTTCAAAAATAAGAATCCAGTTGGAAAGTTTGCTAGATATTTGCTCACAATTCAAGAATTCAATCCCACATTTGGATATATTCCAGGAAAGCAAAATGTTGTAGCCGATGCGTTTTCTCGACACGTAGCTGCGATTCAGTTAAATTACCCAGCATTAGATGCTACAGTAGTAGAAACGGAACAGAGACAAGACCCCATATGGGCACCCGTCATTAAATTTTTGACTAAGCAGATCGCCCGATTCATAAACCGCCAGTACCATTGAAAGAAAGTTATGTAGACAATTACTGGTAGAGTAGTAAAGCTAGGGACAGCCCGAGGAAATGTTGCAGTTAGTTGTTCCCGTTGTCTGGTACTGTGGTGTCTGTATTAGCGAGATACTTGGTAGTAAGGTTGATGTAAAGTCATCCTGGTTACTGACTTTAATACTAATAAACGATTATATGACTATGGCTCCCAAGCTTGGCAGGCGTCCTGTGCGCTCCGTTTACCTCGTCTAGTCCTAGTGGCGTCCAGCCGCCGCACATAGAAAACGGATGGTACCATTTTCTGTGAACATGACATCCCTCCTTTTCTTAAAAAGAATGAATACAGGATGTCTACCATGCTTGTAGCAAAGCAAAGTTATTGACACAAAGTAAGTTATTAACATATCAAGAGATATTGCATACATTTAACATTAATTAAACACACAAAGAATTTAAACAACTTTACCACAAAGGATTTCAATGTTAAAAATACATATGCAATGTTAAACAAACATGAAAGAAACTGTAATACAAAGTTACAAAATATTGAATGAGAGATCTGCATTATTCAAACAATATTAAATTTAGTTCAGCATAACAAGTAAATACTTTGCATTACATAGGAACACAATTAATCATCATATCGTGTAGGGCGTTTAACATGACGTTTTGGACGAGAGTCCTTAAGTACAAGAACATCCCTCGATGAATTGTTTATCGAGTTATAACTCATTTTTTCTTTTTCTTTTGCACGACTTTGCACTTCATCATTTTCTACACTATTTGGAATCACTTTGAAATAAGCCATATTACGTGTTATACTATGATCTCTATTACTCGCTGTTACCATAGTTCCTTTCACACTAATCACTTTATATGGTTTTGTATCATACGGCATATCTAGCTTTCCTCTTTTTCTTTTTAACGAGAACAGTATCTCCAACCTTTATGAATTGTTCCTTTGCACGTTGATCATGAGCAATTTTCATTTTGCCCTTGGCTAGTGCATCCTTCTGAGCGAGACGTTTATCCGTTACCTTGGCTGGCATGACAGGTAGTGCGATTCTCATAGGACGTCCAAATAAAAGTTCGCCAGGCGACTTGCCCAGTGTTCCATGCGGTGTTGCACGGTAGTTCCTGAGAAAAGCATACATAGCTTGTTTCCAGGATCGTCCTTCGGCATGAGCACAGCGTACAGCTTTCATGAGAGGTTGCATGAATCTCTCTACTTCTCCATTTGCTTGAGGATGTAGTGGCATCACACGGCGGTGTTTGAATCCAATATGCTCAGCAAAGTTGACAAAGTCTTGTCCATTAAATGGCGGTCCATTGTCCGTCTTGACAACTTCAGGAATGCCAAAGTTTGAAAAGATCTTGTCGAGCTTCGGGATGACAGCCTTTGCAGATGTGGAAGTGATGATTTCTACTTCTGGATAACGTGAGTGATCATCAATGACTACCATCAAGTACTCTCCAGTTGGTAGCGGTCCACAGAAATCCATCGATACTTCCATCCATGGTGCAGCAGGTAGTGGTGAAGGTTGTAGAGGTGTTGGTCTTGAAGTATCCACTGCAGCTTGGCAAGGGACACAGGCATCATGCATGTCCTTAGCTTGACGATCAATGCCAGGAAACCACACCTTTTCTCGTAGCAGCTGTTTGGTCCTTACAAGACCTTGGTGTCCTTGATGTGCAAGCTTCAGAGCACGTTGCTGGAGAACAGCTGGAATGACGATACGAGTACCTCGCAGCACGGTGTCGCGTTGTTGCGTAACACTTAATTCTGTCTGGATGCGTTCAAGTGCTTTGAATGCATCTTGGTCAACTCCTGAGGGTGGGATGCGTGGAAACTTTTTCTTAGTCAATGCATCCACTGTTGCTTGCAGAGTTGGGTCCTCTAGGGTTGCAGTACGGATTTCATCAAGAGTGAGAGCCTTAGGGACTGCATCACAGGTTACAGAGTGTACATATTCCTCGGCAACTTGCTGATGCTGGTGATGGTGAAACTGTTGGCAGGATGTCGACTGATGTAATCAGCGGGATTGCCTGCACCTGGCTTGTATTTCACCGTAAAGTTGTATGGTTGCAGACGAAGAGCCCATCTCTCAATGCGAGCTGGTGGTTTGGACTTTGGATTATTGAAGATGGTCTCCAACGGTTTGTGGTCAGTGACTATCGTGGTAAAGGGTGCACCAAGCAGATACACATTGAAGTGTTCACAGCCCCATACAAGAGCAAGAGCTTCCTTCTCTGTCTGACTGTATCGTTGCTCAACATCTGTGAGAGAACGGCTGGCGTAGGCAATTACTCTCTGTTGATCTGGTTGACCAGGTTTGTGTTGGGCTAACACAGCACCTAAACCAACAGGACTAGCATCCACCGTTACTCAGTGTCCATTGATGGATCAAAGTATGCAGCAGTCGCATTTTCTACTAGTGCATCTTTCACAGCATCAAATGCATTTTGCTCGACATCGCTCCAGTACCATGATGCATTTTTCTTCAGGAGCTCACGTAGAGGCTTCGTAATGGTAGCAAAATCTGGAATGAAGCGAGAACAGTAGTTTGCCATTCCCAGAAAACTATGTACTTCAGTGGATGTTGAAGGAGGTGCAGCATTCTTGATATCTGCAACTTTCTTAGGATCTGGAGACAGACCTTTGTCACTAAGTACATGTCCAAAGAATTCAATTTTATGTTGATTGAACTCACACTTTGCTCGGCTTAGCGTCAATTCTTTTCTCGTAAGCGTTGCAATGTTGCACGAAGAGCTTTGTCGTGTTCAGCTTGGGTACGGCCATAAACAATGATGTCATCAGACATGTTGTCAGCATTAGGTATATCTTGCAATACCTGGCTGATGATGTGCTGGAATACTTCAGCAGCACTGTTAATACCAAACTCAGGCGCTTGTACCTATACAGACCTCGATGTGTCGTAAACGTTGTGATGAATCGACTCTCATCATCAAGTTCAAGCTGATGATAGCCCTTGTTTAAATCTAACTTGCTGAATACAGTTGCACCATTCAAGCGGTAGATCATATCATCTACAGTGGGTGTAGGATGGCGTTCACGCATTATTGCCTTGTTGGGAACACGCATGTCTACACAAATGCGTATCTCATCTGGATTCTTCGGCTTTGGTGGAGTGACAATTGGGCTTACCCATGGTGTTGGGCCTGTTACCGGTTCAATGATATCTAGTTCTATCAGCCTATCCAGTTCGGCATCGACTTTCTTGCGAGTATGGAATGGTTGTCGGCGATGTGGTTGGGCAACTGGAATTACATCTGGGTTGATATGCAGATGTACCTTGCTATCAGTATAACAACCTATGGATTTAAACCGATCAGAAAATTCAGCAACAATAGCATCAACATTGTTTGCAGATTCCACTGCTACAGCATTAGAAAGCTGAAGTAGCCCCAATTTGGTTGAAGTCTTGTAACTGAGTAAAGACTCCTTTGCATTCCTAACAACATGGAATGTAGTAATGAGCATTGCATTCTTGACTTAATCTCTGCAGTGAAAGTTCCAATCACTGGTAAGGCTACCTTTGAAGCATAGGCAGTGGCTTTGCCATTGTATTTTCAAGCTTTGGTAACTGTTTTTTAAATTTTTCATAGTGGCACTCAGCAATGGTGTCAATGTTTGATCCAGTGTCAATGAGAATTTTGAGACAAATGCCAGCAATGTATACTATAGTCTCTGGGTTGTTTGGAAGATCATTCCATTTGTGATTGATTGTACTCCATAAATATAATCACATTCACTGTCATCTGAGACTGGTTGTAATGAAATGTTGTCTTGTATATTATAACATTCTGATTTGAGGTGCAATATTGTGTTTGCCACCTCGACTCCTATGACTTGATCCTCGTACATTGCTTTTATTTATTGATTGTGGTTTCTTTAGTGCGGAACGACACATAGCACCAAAATGACCTAGTTTTCTACACTCATAGCACTTCTTACCTTGTGCAGGACAAACATTATCTTGGTGTGGGTAGTCTCCTCCACAATTGTAACATATTATTGACAACCTCTGATGTGAGTCGTTGTGACTGCTTGAGTCTTGTTCCATGACTCCAGTTGTGATGTGGTTCTCGGCTCAATTTAATGTTAGGTTTGGCATGATATCTTCTATACGATCATGGTGTACTCCCTGAACCTTACATACTTCATGACTGTTAGTAACAGTGGCAGAACCGTTGTTGGCACTGCACTCCATGGCACGAGCATCACGTGCAGCATCTTCCATTCGACGAGCCATATCCAGTATCTTGGTAAGAGAACTTTCATCATCAACAAGTTCTAGAGCTCTTCGACGGAGACGTGTAGATGTGCATGTTTCAATTATTTGCTGTTTGATTTCTTTGTCAACATCAGCAAACTCACAATGGGCTGCTAAACCCTGCAGACGTGTATGGTATTGATCAACAGTTTCATTAGAGAGTTGTTTTGCTCTCCTGAAATGCATAATTTCCATAGCAGTATTTTGCCTTGGTTTGAAATGCTCAGTTAATTTGGCCTTGGCAGTGTCATAATCTTTGGCACCACCAGTATCTTTCAGTGTATCAAAGATATCACAAACTCTATCACCTGCATAATGAAGCAGAAAGGCACGCTTTCTTTCAGCACTTTTGATGTCAGAAACTATCAACAAATTTTCAAACCTTTTAAGCCATTTGACCCACCTCTGTGACAGGTTTGTCTGGTCACAGTCAGGATCAAATGCAGGAAACTGAGGTATATTTGCCATTTTTACTGAATAAATTTAAACTTATCACTTAAATGTTCCTCAGAATATATAACACTTACTGCACTGTATATGTTATTCAAGAATTCACTGTAATTACTTTAATTTTGCAAAGCACACAAGCATTTTAATGCAAAAGTTCACAACAGTGCACAACACAGCAGCAACTGACTTCTTACCTAGCCCTTGTGTACATGTGTTGTTCCTACTCACAGCAACACAGCAGTTGTTAGCAGTTGGTACAGCAGTTGGTCAGCAGTTGTCAGCAGTGGTACAGCAGTTGGGCAGCAGTTGGCAGCAGTAGCAGCAGTTGGCAGCAGTAGGCAGCAGTTGGTTCACAGCGTGAAGAATTTTGTAGCACGGAGCGTCGTTTCGTAACCAAAACATCGGGTTTTGTACACTGCATCAAAGCGTCGTTTCGTACACAGCGTCGTCGCAGATTCCTCAGTCACAGCTTGAGTCAGCACAGCTTGGGAGCACACAGCATTGGCCAGCACAGCAACGGCAGCACAGCATTGGCCAGCAACAGCAACGGTCAGCACACAGCAACAGTCAGCACACAGCATGGGGTTGCATACAGCATCGGGTATGGTGCTCACAGACAGCTTCTCCTTCCTCCTCTGGGCGAGACAGCATGCTCCTCCTTGTGTTTTGTTGAACAAAATACCTGCGTTCCCAGTTCATCCTCGTCGCCAGTGTGGTGTCTGTGTATAGCTGGATAGTCTTGGTAGTAAGGTTGATGTAAAGTCATTCCTGGTTACTGACTTTAATACTAATAAACGATTACATGACTATGCTCCCAAGCTTGGCAGGCGTCCTGTGCGCTCTGTTTACCTCTCTCTAGTGGCGTCCAGCCGCCGCACATAGAAAACGGATGGTACCATTTTCTGTGAACATGACAGGATACCAACTGTGTTAAAAAATTATCCATGAGGTCTGCCAGTGCACATCCAGGAAAGGATGTTCTCACTCAACCAAGGTCAATTAACAGTATTTGGCCAAAAAAGGACTAAGGACATTGCCATTATGGTGACAGAGTTACCTGCTACAGCCCAAGGACAGTGCAGGACCTAATCCAATTCAGAGTGTACCCAACAATAAAGCTCCTTGGGAACGAGTGATCGATGATTATGCAAATTTGCGAAACAGAAAAAGGGAACAACATTTCCTTGTAATGGTCGATATTTATTCCGATTTTGCGAACTAGTTCTATCCGAACAAAACAGCAGAAACTAGAGCCAGGCATTCCATGACACATAATTGTAGAAATAGTATGCCTAAAGTATCCTTTCAGATAATGGCCAGAATTCAGTAATAGTATTTAACTAGCTTGGGATTTATATACATTAAAAAAATGTAGCATCATGCCTTATCATCCAGCTAGCAACGGATTGGCCAAACGTACTAACAGAAAAGTGTTAGATGCCTTGAGAGTCACTTTGAATTTTGATAAAACAATTGGGATGATTTTATACCCTTAATTCAGTGTGCTATAAATTCTTCAGTTAATGTTTTACAGGTGACACACCTCACGCTATCTTATGGTACAGATAAGATCCTCCCTAATGATTGATTAACGCACCTCCTACTCCATTATATAACGTAGATGATTTTGTTAAGTAAAGCGTAGACAAAGGCACTAGTATTCAAGAAAATACGAGAACAATTGTCCAAAGCTACAGCCGAGTTCACTCGAGCAAGGAATGAACGAGCTAAACCAGTAAAATAACTATTGGATCTGTAGTAATGATAATTAAACCAACACAGGTCTGGTCCTATGTATAAGTTAACTAAGAAATTTTTGGGTCCATATAAGGTAATCGAGCTTATCAAAGGTAACAAGTATAGATTGAAAAATTTAGTATCGGGAGTATATAAATGAGCATTTAGACCATATGAAGTTAGCTAAAAGACTGTTGACGAGACTGATGAGAAGATGACAATGAACTTACCCAGACAGCTCCTCCTATTGGGACACCACCTTCTGTGGTTGACAAACCACTTGATGTTCAGCAACCATACTAGCACTTATAATCTAGATCTAGACCTCTCGTTTCAACCGTGCACTCCCCACATGTCCATTGGCTAGATGTTAAACGGTTATCCCTGAAGATGATAGTTTGTCACATGCAGTTTCATCTGTTCCTGATCCTCAGTCAGAGCCAGAGTGTATAGTGCTCTGGATGAGCTAGGTGTAGATATTCGCAGAATTTACAATTAAGTGCACTCTGCAGTTATTCTGTTTTGTTTTGCAAGATTCATTGCAGTATTTCCACCACATGTCTGTTATTACCAATATATATGTATGATCATGTTTTCTCAATTTTTTTTCTTACAAATTAAATGCCATTGTTAAGTCTACTGCCATTTGTAATTTTTTTTTACAGTGCTTGTCATAAAAGATTTCATTAATGTTCTATCAACCACATTGAGACAGTGAATCCTGACTGCTATCATGCAGATGTTAGTCTTCTTGTTCCAGGTCTTGTATATAACTTGTAATATATTGCAAATTAAATATATTGTACATTGTGTCTTGTAAATATACATATTGTACATAAAAAAAAGAAAAAAAAAAATCATTATTAATCGTAAAATTCATCATGTGGGTTAGGTCAGACGTTGCTTCAATAATGTAATAATTGTTTTAATTTTGTATGTTTTCAAGCACATGCCATTGACACATGTTAATAATTTTGTTTAGGCAATACCTTGAGTTGTATGTTTATTTGACAAGTAGACGTACACATATTCTTCATACTCTGGTTGA
>WNGS01077726.1:0-12034 GCA_020271785.1 Procambarus virginalis | reverse complement strand
AACGTAACGCGAAATCAAATTTTCTACAACCCAAATAAAATTTTTAAATGAAGTTTGACTTAGTCCATCTCCTTTACATCTCATACCATATAATATTACTGTCTACCAGTTTTTAGCCCCTGTAACACATTGTAACGTAACGCGAAATCAAATTTCTACAAACCAAAATAACATTTTTAAATGAAGTTTGACTTAGTCCATCTCCTTTACATCTCATACCATATATATTACTGTCTACCAGTTTTAGCCCCTGTAACACATTGTAACGTAACGTGGAAATCAACTTTTCTGTTGAGCAATTAGCATTATTGAAAATGTAAACCATGTTTAGCCATTACATCCAAACACAAGTAAAATATTACCACAGCCCTGTTTAGTTCTTGTAACACATTATACGTTACGTAACGCAACGTGGAAAATCATCTTCCTATCTGATGACCAAATAACATTTTTGTAAATGTGAAGCTTTGTAGATTTAATTTTAAACAAAGGTGTGTCACTAGTCCACAAACTAAGAGTGGTGAGTCAGGAAGAATGTCTTTGTGAAATATGCACAGAATAGTTTGGGAGATGTGATCACTACATACCTACAAATTCTAATATTTTTTGTTAACTGTGTGATCACGACATTTACCTCTTGATCTCTTGTTCCGCCTCTCACTAGACAATAAACACAATTTTGTATAATTTCTCGACTAAAATACCACTCTGAAACATCTTTACACTTTATTTTTTCATTGACACGTACACAGCCATCAAAGGGAATCTCACTACTGCATGGATGTCTTGTGTGTTAAATATACGAACCTTTCTAGCTTATCATTTTCTTTGAGAAACTTATATGTGGTGATCATATCTCCCGAGTCCACACAAAACTCACCAGAAAACCAGTCAGTCAGTCACTCAGTCAAACATTTTTTTATAGTTCAAAGTTTTTCATCTTAAAAAACAGGGACTACTAGTCTTCATTTTTTTCTTCTATCAAATCAAATAGCCGCGAGGACCACTACCACATGACTATCAATCGCTTGACTAGGTTAAGGACTGCAATATCACACACCATACTTGTTACGGGCTCTCACTAGTCAATAAACACAATTTTGGATCATTTCTCGACTAAAATAGCACTCCGAAACATCTTTGCACTTTTAATTTTTTCTTCAGTTTTCAAATCACAGCTCGCATCTAATTTACTGTTAATTTTTTTGTTTGCAGAAACTATGTCTTGAGAATATGCACAATGTCACCAATTACTGTTCGTATCATCAAAGTCCTTTCAGTCATCAAAACAAGCAGAGGTGCAGCATAATCCACCAGAGATCTGATGTATGCAAGGTACACCATTTTGACAATTCCGACACCGACCCACCTTAGCGAGATGACTGTGCGCAACAATAGCCTAGCACTCTTAATAATTTTATTCAAGCACTGATAACATAGCATAATGTAAGATTTTTTTCACATTTCATATCGCGTGTGTAGATTTAGTTTTAACAAAAAGTGAAACACGAGAGCATGAACTAATAGGGTTGAGATAGGAGGAAAGGCTTTGTGGACGGCTAATCATAAATTAACATAACAGATATGATTTCACAGGAATTTTTTCTAGCAAATATGGTTCCTTTAAGCAGTTCAACACATCAAACATCAGCAGTCCGCGAAATTCTCTTTAGTCAATAATCATCCTTTACAGTATTTCTTGACTAAAATAGCACTCCAAACATAAGTGGTCATTTTTATTCACACTGTCGCACTTAGTCAATAATTTGTTTCGCAGAGTGACAAGTTATGCTTAGTGACGAGATTTCACGGTGAGCATAGTTTCAAGAGAGTTCACACTGTATTAATTACGGTCACGGATATGTCATGTTATGTTTATGAAGATCACTACTTCTTATTTTCTAATTTTTACCCATTTCCCTGCACCCTGCTTTTCAGCCTTCACATATTCTTTTCAAATCAACTTGGCTTACTGTTTTTCCAGTAGATTGGTTTCACATTACATATAATAATCAACTTTCAAATTCAGTTCAGTTTCTTTTCAATATCACAGCTTCGTTGTTCCCCTGTCAGTATCCAGTTCAACACCTCATATTATCAACGTCATTAATACTACTATCATCAACCATGTATTGGATGTCTCAGACATTCAGTTAACAACTTAGTAAGTGTTTAATGAACGTGAGAATCACTTCATGTGCGCTCATTTTAGTTTAGTTTAAAGTTTTCCATCTTGAATTAATACTACTATCACCAACTATGTATTGGATAGCTCAGGCATTCAGTTAACAACTCAGTAAGTAAAAATCACTTCATGTGAGCTCATTTTTAGTTTAGGATAAGGTTTTTCCATCGTAAAATACTATTATCATCAACCAGGTATTGGACGGCTCTACCATTCAGTTTACAACTCAGTAAGTGTTTACTGAACATAGATATCCCGCCATGTGACCTCATTTTTTAGTTAAAGTTTCTCCATCGTAAAAAAAAAAAATATTACTATCACAAACCTTGTATTGACCGGCTCCAGCATTCAGTTTACAACTCAGTAAGTGTTTACTGAATGCAAAATCGCTACATGTGCGGTCATTTAGTTTAAAGTTTCCAAGTCTTAAAATATTATTATCACCAACCATGTATTGGATGGCTCAACCATTCAGTTTACAACTCAGTAAATGCTTACTGAACATAGATATCCCTCCATGTGTCCTCATTTTTAGTTTAAAGTTTCTCCATCGTAAAATAAAAAATATATATATTACTATCACTAACCTTGTATTGGCTGGCTCCGACATTCAGTTTACAACTCAGTAAGTGTTTACTGAATGCAAAATCGCTACATGTGTGGTCATTTAGTTTAAAGTTTCCCAATCTTAAAATATTACTATCATCATCAACCATACATTGACTGGCTTAGTCTTTCAGTTTACAACTCAGTGAGTGTTTACTGAACGTGGAAATTGTCACATGTGTGGCCATTTAGTTTAGTTTTAAGTTTCACAATCTTAAATTAAATACTATCATCAACCCCGTATTGGACTCTCGGGCATTCAGTTAACCACTCGTAAGTGTTTACTGAACGTCGAAATCATTTCCTGTGTGCCCATTTTTTACTTGAACCCGTCTCCACTCCAAACCAGTCAAGACCTAGGGTCCCGACTCGGACCGCAGGTCCGGTTTGGAGTGGAGACGGGTTCAAGTAAAAAATGGGCACACAGGAAATGATTTCGACGTTCAGTAAACACTTACGAGTGGTTAACTGAATGCCCGAGAGTCCAATACGGGGTTGATGATAGTATTTAATTTAAGATTGTGAAACTTAAAACTAAACTAAATGGCCACACATGTGACAATTTCCACGTTCAGTAAACACTCACTGAGTTGTAAACTGAAAGACTAAGCCAGTCAATGTATGGTTGATGATGATAGTAATATTTTAAGATTGGGAAACTTTAAACTAAATGACCACACATGTAGCGATTTTGCATTCAGTAAACACTTACTGAGTTGTAAACTGAATGTCGGAGCCAGCCAATACAAGGTTAGTGATAGTAATATATATATTTTTTATTTTACGATGGAGAAACTTTAAACTAAAAATGAGGACACATGGAGGGATATCTATGTTCAGTAAGCATTTACTGAGTTGTAAACTGAATGGTTGAGCCATCCAATACATGGTTGGTGATAGTAATATTTTAAGACTTGGAAACTTTAAACTAAATGACCGCACATGTAGCGATTTTGCATTCAGTAAACACTTACTGAGTTGTAAACTGAATGCTGGAGCCGGTCAATACAAGGTTTGTGATAGTAATATTTTTTTTTTACGATGGAGAAACATTAAACTAAAAAATGAGGTCACATGGCGGGATATCTATGTTCAGTAAACACTTACTGAGTTGTAAACTGAATGGTAGAGCCGTCCAATACCTGGTTGATGATAATAGTATTTTACGATGGAAAAACCTTATCCTAAACTAAAAATGAGCTCACATGAAGTGATTTTTACTTACTGAGTTGTTAACTGAATGCCTGAGCTATCCAATACATAGTTGGTGATAGTAGTATTAATTCAAGATGGAAAACTTTAAACTAAACTAAAATGAGCGCACATGAAGTGATTCTCACGTTCATTAAACACTTGCTAAGTTGTTAACTGAATGTCTGAGACATCCAATACATGGTTGATGATAGTAGTATTAATGACGTTGATAATATGAGGTGTTGAACTGGATACTGACAGGGGAACAACGAAGCTGTGATATTGAAAAGAAACTGAACTGAATTTGAAAGTTGATTATTATATTTAATGTGAAACCAATCTACTGGAAAAACAGTAAGCCAAGTTGATTTGAAAAGAATATGTGAAGGCTGAAAAGCAGGGTGCAGGGAAATGGGTAAAAATAAGAAAATAAGAAGTAGTGATCTTCATAAACATAACATGACATATCCGTGACCGTAATTAATACAGTGTGAACTCTCTTGAAACTATGCTCACCGTGAAATCTCGTCACTAAGCATAACTTGTCACTCTGCGAAACAAATTATTGACTAAGTGCGACAGTGTGAATAAAAATGACCACTTATGTTTGGAGTGCTATTTTAGTCAAGAAATACTGTAAAGGATGATTATTGACTAAAGAGAATTTCGCGGACTGCTGATGTTTGATGTGTTGAACTGCTTAAAGGAACCATATTTGCTAGAAAAAATTCCTGTGAAATAATGCGTGTTATATGTTTTGACTAACTAGCTAATGGCGTATTGCCTTGGCTAATAATGAAATGACCCATTTTGTCTGACTCACTTAGCACAAGTAAAGAGAAAACACTGAAAAACTTGCAAAAGGTTAAAACTCTGTGAAATCATATCTGTTATGTTAAGTTATGACTAGCCGTCCACAAAGCCTTTCCTCCTATCTCAACCCTATTAGTTCATGCTCTCGTGTTTCACTTTTTGTTAAAACTAAATCTACACACGCGATATGAAATGTGAAAAAAATCTTACATTATGCTATGTTATCAGTGCTTGAATAAAATTATTAAGAGTGCTAGGCTATTGTTGTGCACAGTCATCTCGGTAAGGTGGGTCGGTGTCGGAATTGTCAAAATGGTGTACCTTGCATACATCAGATCTCTGGTGGATTATGCTGCACCTCTGCTTGTTTTGATGACTGAAAGGACTTTGATGATACGAACAGTAATTGGTGACATTGTGCATATTCTCAAAACATAGTTTCTGCAAAAAAAAAAAAATAACAGTAAATTAGATGCGAGCTGTGATTTGAAAACTGAAGAAAAAATTAAAAGTGCAAAGATGTTTCGGAGTGCTATTTTAGTTGAGAAATGATCCAAAATTGTGTTTATTGACTAGTGAGAGCCCGTAACAAGTATGGTGTGTGATATTGCAGTCCTTAACCTAGTCAAGCGATTGATAGTCATGTGGTAGTGGTCCTCGCGGCTATTTGATTTGATAGAAGAAAAAAATGAAGACTAGTAGTCCCTGTTTTTTAAGATGAAAAACTTTGAACTATAAAAAAATGTTTGACTGAGTGACTAAGTGACTGGTTTTCTGGTGAGTTACTTGTGTGGACTCGGGAGATATGATCACCACATATAAGTTTCTCAAAGAAAATGATAAGCTAGGAAAGGTTCGTATATTTAACACACTAGACATCCATGCAGTAGTGAGATTCCCTTTGATGGCTGTGTACGTGTCAATGAAAAAATAAAGTGTAAAGATGTTTCAGAGTGGTATTTTAGTCGAGAAATTATACAAAATTGTGTTTATTGTCTAGTGAGAGGCGGAACAAGAGATCAAGAGGTAAATGTCGTGATCACACAGTTAACAAAAAATATTAGAATTTGTAGGTATGTAGTGATCACATCTCCCCAAACTATTCTGTGCATATTTCACAAAGACATTCTTCCTGACTCACCACTCTTAGTTTGTGGACTAGTGACACACCTTTGTTTAAAATTAAATCTACAAAGCTTCACATTTACAAAAATGTTATTTGGTCATCAGATAGGAAGATGATTTTCCACGTTGCGTTACGTAACGATATAATGTGTTACAAGAACTAAACAGGGCTGTGGTAATATTTTACTTGTGTTTGGATGTAATGGCTAAACATGGTTTACATTTTCAATAATGCTAATTGCTCAACAGAAAAGTTGATTTCCACGTTACGTTACAATGTGTTACAGGGGCTAAAACTGGTAGACAGTAATATTATATGGTATGAGATGTAAAGGAGATGGACTAAGTCAAACTTCATTTAAAAATGTTATTTTGGTTTGTAGAAATTTGATTTCACGTTACGTTACAATGTGTTACAGGGGCTAAAAACTGGTAGACAGTAATATTATATGGTATGAGATGTAAAGGAGATGGACTAAGTCAAACTTCATTTAAAAAATGACATTTTGGTTTGTAGAAATTTGATTTCGCGTTACGTTACAATGTGTTACAGGGGCTAAAAACTGGTAGACAGTAATATTATATGGTATGAGATGTAAAGGAGATATTGTGTTTGGCTAAATGGGGTTCACATATCAATATGATATTCGGACAGAAAGTTGCTCTTACTCTTAAAATGATATTTAGGCAATGAACGATGTTAACATGTTGGTCACGCTACATTAATAATATTTGGGCAAAGAACGATGACATCATGTTGGTCATGTTACGTTACAAAGTTATAAAGGTGAGTGTGATGGGGGTTCGAAAATTGACATTAGTGTTCCATCCTCTGGTGAGCTGTCAGTCTATGTGAACAGCGGCAGCAGGAGAAAGGAATTGATGTTACTTTTTCCCCAACTATTAAATGATCTGAATAGAGAGAGAGAGAGAGAGAGAGTAACCACTGACTGCTCTGTGTATCCCATGCAGATGTGTTTACAAAAAAATTATGTTTTGTTATAATAATAAGATTGAAGACCACCTTATGACTCTCGTTACTCTTAAAAAAAATGATTTTTGAGCAAAGAACGATGTTAGCATGTGGGTCACGTTACGATACAGCTTACACATATTAACAGAAATAATACTAAAGGCTTTGCACAGAACATCCGGTCTGGGAAGGGTGAAGGGATGCTTGGAAGGGGGGTGGGAGTGGGGGGGGGGGTGGGTGGGGTGAGGGTAGGGTCGCCCCAGCACCTCGCTCGTCTCACTACGCCTCAAACCTGCACGAAGGTTGGACCCTAACGAGACGGGTTGATGTTTCACTCATTCAGGAGTCTTGAACATTCTGTGTCATTGTCTTGCTATGATAACGCCGTTGTGTTTTATAAGGTCTGCACAGCAATAATGGGTGTAGGAGATTGAGTATACACGCTTAAATTTCAATGATATTTATTTGGACACCAGATGTTGCGAACACAGTTAACAAAAATTTGTAGGTAGTGATCACGTCTCAAGCGTCGATGTGCGGACTTATTTTGAATTTTGTAACTAGCACGTCATGATTGTAACGTGATTAGCTAAAAATGAATTGCATGTTCAGTCCTTGACCCGTTATGCGGCTCTGCCCATATGACTGCCTTGTGTGAGATTAGACTGTTTAGCATCACGTAGGTAGTTCTTGACACGCTATGCAACCCTGCATATAATGTAGAGAGAAGTTGTATAAATAATCAGATATCTTGTTAATCAATGTGTGTCAAACTCCCAGGACTGCATTTTGGAATTTGTATGTTGCGCTCATGGCATACTCAATGCTATGTCCCAGTGTGTGTGTGTATTCACTTAGTTGTATTTTACGGGGGTTGAGCTTTGCTCTTTCGGCCCGCCTCTCAACTGTCAATCAACTGTTTACTAACTACACTAACTACTCTTTTTTTTTTCCCACACCACACACACACACACCCCAGGAAGCAGCCCGTGACAGCTGACTAACTCCCAGGTACCTATTTACTGCTAGGTAACAGGGGCATTCAGGGTGAAAGAAACTTTGCCCATTTGTTTCTGCCGGGTGCGGGAATCGAACCCGCGCCACAGAATTACAAGTCCTGCACGCTATCCACCAGGCTACCTGGCCCCCTGTGTGTGTGTGTGTGTGTGTGTGTGTCAAGAGTAAGAGACAGAGAGAGAGAGAGAGAGAGAGATAGTACATTCCACTACCGTCACTCCCCCAGTGCTGGTAGGCACATCCGCCCATGTAGGAGGCAGTCATTGCGCGCCCTCTGGGAGGGGAAGATATGATCACCAGGTACAAGGAAATACGCTTAAGGGTAAGTGGGTAATGGTCTACATCCGTCCTGGTCTGCCCCCTTCCATGCATTTGTTACATAAAACAAACCTTCTCCGTCAACTGCTACCTCATCTCATATCACATCTTAAGAGCCTCTCCTCTCTGTCAGAAACCGCAAATGACCCTCCAACCCTCTCGCGCCTAGGGGAAGCTCCCCTCACTCTCCCTCACCCTCCCTCCCCTACCCCATCAACATATGTTGGGACCCCTATCACCTACACACTTACACATAGCCTCTACATAGCAATACATAGTCTTTCTTTAATCAAAACTATTATCTATGCACAGGATTAAGTCTACGGAAAACAAACATACATATTTATTTACTCTTAACAACATATCCACATACCACATACTCTAGCACATACCACATAGCCCTACATACTCCCCTACCCCCAAAATAACAGGACCCTCAATCTTCCCTTACCACATACCCAAACACCGGACGCTCACACGCGTCCGACACGCGTCATTACCTTCTAGAGCAATTACCTCATATTCTAGCACATAGCCCACATACTCTCCTACCCCCCAAACAACATGACCCCCACATCTTCCCTGACCACATACCCAAACACCGGACGCTCACACGCGTCCGACACACGTCATTACCTTCTAGAGCAATTACCTCATACTCTAGCACATACCACATAGCCCCACATACTCTCCTACCCCCCAAACAACTTGACCCCAATCTTCCCTGACCACATACCCAAACACCGGATGCTCACACGCGTCCGACACTCCCCAACTTCCGGGAAAACCCCCTTATAACACTATGTGGCTACATACCTGTGCACCACATACTCTCCTACCCCCCAAACAACATGACCCCAATCTTCCCTGACCACATACCCAAACACCGGACGCTCACACGCGTCCGACACACCCCAACTTCCGGGAAAACCCCCTTACAACACTATGTGGCTACATACCTGCGCACCACATGGCCAGCTGGCTCTAATGAGCTCACCTGGCCAGATGGTGCGCACGGTCGTAGTCCTCAACTTCACTACTGTCTGTTACTTCCTTTTTTCTTTACTTTTAATTAAACACTTCAGTTTTGTCGTGTTTTAGCTCAATGGATACTCCCAAACCTCTGTCCGTAGCCTTCAATCGGATGGGCTGAGTATGGGACTTGAAGATCACGTCACTTTTCATATAGATGGCACATTCCCTCGATTACCTATTGACCCATAGAAAGAAGAGGACTTGATAGCCGGAGATATTAGGTTCTAATATGTCTCGAAGCAAGGTCTCCTGTAATAGCAGGATGTCTATGTCTATGGTTGCCGCTGTACATTGCAAATGTTGATATTTTGGGCTCGGTCCTTGTGCATACCATTGCAGAATCTTTAGTTCTTTTGGTTGTTGGAACCTATTGATATTACGGTGACATCCATGGAGTCAAATGAACTCACCAAGGAACTTGATATTGGAGATGAGGATCTTGGTGTACCTGAAGCTGACTCATCAAGGTCGCTTTCAGAAGTACTGGATTCCACCTTTTTTTAGAAGACTTTTTTCTGCCCTGCGTCCTTGAATATGAGGATATTGTAGTTTTTATTTCTTGAGTTTATCCTTAATTGTCTTTCGAGTCTGTGTGGTTTGTTTGATATCGTGTTTCGATAGCAGAGTTTGGACTAATTCCGTGACCAATGCCTTAAGCATTGGTCAGACGGTGTCCAAATGTGTCCAGATAGTGTCCAAACCAATACTACCTACTGATGTGCTAGTTTGGGGCCTGTTTATGCGCTGTCCCTTATCGGAGGAAAATTGGACGTGTTGATTGTTTATTGTTGTTGTGCGATGTTGTTTTAGATTCAGGTATTCAGAACAAAATGTTCCAAGTAGCACAGGCTATGGTGAGCCCGTAAGTAGAGGCTCTATGGAGTCTTTATCTGTATCTATAGCAGATACTAGAGATCTGGGGATGGATGGGGGTCTTCATGGTGGATTTCAGCCTTGGAGGGCTGGCTGTACCAGTTATGGAACTGGTGGAGTTAGTGTAGACTTCTAGGTCTTCCGTTTTTTCTTTGCTGTTGGCTGAGTTTACTCCTCTGTTGTTTACTTTGGCTGAGCCGTGCTGTCGTAGGAGTTTGGTGAGTTGGCCTCCATGAGGAGATCTTGTACCGAGTAGGTGTCATATTAGTGGTGCGGCGGTGGAGCTCCTACTAAGATTTCCTCGTCTGAGGAGTCCGTAACATCTGTGATTGGTGTTTACGTCTTTCGTCTCCCAGCCTGAAGTAGGCTTAGGAGTTATGGTGCTGTTAATATTTGTTGACAGCATGTCTGCAGGCGTTTCTGCTGAGATGGTGATGGTAGGAGTGTTGGGAGCTCGAGAGAGAAATACCTCTGTTTGTGCCACCTGGGTCTTGGGTAGTTCTGGAGTCTGTGTTGAAGTCGACCTCGTGGTCGTCCTGGTGGTAGTCTCCGGAGTGGTAGTGGAGGCAGTGAGACTTACGCTTGGGGCGTAAGTCCAGGGTCCTGCGATGTAAATAGGGTCCAGGCCATTGGCTAGGTATAATACATTAAGTTCACTGACAAAACGGTGGTTGTCTAGTCTGGCAAATCTCTCCGCTAGTCTAATATGAACAGGGATAATGCCTGCACGTGATGCAGGGGGCTGTGAACGAACCTGTGGGGCCTTGGGTCCCCATTGTGAAGTCACCATTGTGAAGTCACTTGGTCACCTGCTGGGAGGAGCCACTATTTGGTAAGACTGGAAAGGCTTCTGGTAGGTTGATGGGAGCTAAGGTGGTGGGTTGAGTGCCTGGGGGTTCTGGTCGCGGAGGTAGAAGGGTTGTTTCTCTTGGCTTCAACCTGGTCCTCGATGTTTTCCTGTCAGCAGGGGCAGCAGTAGGAAATTGCTGGATGATTGCCATCACAGAGCAAGCAGCGATGGGTTGTTACCTTGCGTATGGAGTAGTGGTGGTCCAGTGCGCACAGGGTGTACTTCTGGACAGGGTGCTGACACTTGGTGGGGTGGGAGAGCTCGTAGCACTTTAAGTACGGCTGGGTCTCATGGTATCGTTCCTTTTCACTTGTTGGGATGGGATGGGATGGGATTTGCAAGTACCAAAGGGATGGTATTTGTAAACTGAATCATTAGAAAACTTGTGTGGCAGCCTGGGTGGCCGCAGCTATGGTGGTGAAAATAATCTTCATTGATGATTTGTCGGTGTTGAATAACTCTTGGTTGAATGCACCCAGGTTCAGATTTTCGTCCTCGATATTGTCCATGATCTTATGTTGCGGACGGTCAGCGATCCACTGGCTGGTCCTGCTGGTAAAAACAGTTCTTCCGGGCAGGAACTGACGTGGGAAGTGAGGATGTAGGTGGTGCTCCTTGCGAAGTATGGCATCATTGGTCAAGAGTTTTTCTCTAGTTCTTCCTCACGTGAAAAGAAGAGCACGATATCATCACCTTCCTGACTAATGTCAGCGGGTGTGATGCCGGTAACGTCCTTCAGGACCTTTAGAATATCACTTTTCCCGAAAGCATGACCGTCAAGGGGAGTAGCTCTGACCTTTAGACGTTTGGGTCGCATTGTGTACACACCATCAACGGGTCGCAGTGTGATGTGTGTATTGTTGACTGATTGATAAAGATTAAGCCACCCAAGAGATGGCACGAGCATGAATAGCTCGTAATGTTTATTGATTTGTTGTTTAGATTCAGCTACACGGAACTAAAGGTTCCAAGTAGCACGGGCTATGATGAGCCCGTTGTGGACTTACCTTGCACAGGATGTGCTGTCGAAGTTTATACTACACGC
>WNGS01077724.1:0-10065 GCA_020271785.1 Procambarus virginalis | reverse complement strand
TAGTACTTTTTGGTTTTACTTTTGAATGGGGCATAGGTTGGACAATTTTTTAATTCATCAGGGAGTTCCAAAGACTGTGGCCCTTTTATTTGCACAGAATTAGCCTGACTGGTGATATCAAAAGATATTTATTTCTGTTGTGGTGCTCATGGGTTCTATTACACCTATCAAGGAAAGTTTGTTCAATTAGATTCGCATTTAGGAACAAGGTTTTGTGCATGTAGATAGCACATGAGAATGTGTGGAGTATGTTTAGCATGTTAAGGGACTTTAACAGGGGGGTTGTGAGTTGTCTGAAGACAGTTTGTTATAGTTCTAATTGCAGATTTTTTGCCGAGTGATGATAGGCTTGAGGTAATTTGCAGTGGTTGAACCGATACGCAAAACAGTGAACCGGTTGAACAGTGGTTGCACAGCTAGATACCATATGTAAGATAGGGGTTATCTTGAGGTTATCTTGAGATGATTTCGGGGCTTTAGTGTCCCCGCGGCCCGGTCCTCGACCAGGCCTCCACCCCCAGGAAGCAGCCCGTGACAGCTGACTAACACCCAGGTACCTATTTTACTGCTAGGTAACAGGGGCATAGGGTGAAAGAAACTCTGCCCATTGTTTCTCGCCAGCGCCTGGGATCGAACCCAGGACCACAGGATCACAAGTCCAGCGTGCTGTCCGCTCGGCCGACCGGCTCCCCTAGGTGGATTAGTGCGTAGTATAATGAGAGAACAGAACAGAGTGGGGAACATATCTAATTTTAGATAGTATACCGACCGTTATATAGGCTTTATTATGCGATGTGGTGTATGTGGGTGCTGAAGTTCAGTCTATGTATAGGCCAAGGAACTTTACCTCATTTTTATTGGTAATGTTAACATTGTCTATCTGAAGTTGAATCTTATTTGATGATTTACTACCATATAAAATGTAGTAGGTCTTTTCTATGTTTAGTGTAAGTTTGTTGGTTGACATCCATGAGCGAACTTTTTTTAATTCATTGTTGACAATATTATTTAGTGTGTGGGCGTTGGAATCAGAATAGATCAAGGTAGTATCGTCAGCAAACAGTATAGGTTTAAAAAACCTTTGGCAAATCATTGATGTATACAAGAAATAGGAGTTAGTTTAGTTCATTTATTATGCACCCCATACCCATCTTGTGGGCGGTAGTGGAAAGGGTTACAGAGGCACATAATGGGCTCAGGGACTGAACCCCACAATTCATTTAGCTAAGCAAGTTACAATCTTGATGAGCTAGTTACAAAATTCAATATAAGTCGTCACATCAACAATGGGTTCGAGATCGACGTCAAGTACAGGTTCTAAATTAAGCAACTGACATGTGAAGAGCTAGTGTCAAAATTTATATGTTTGTCCTGCACACCGCCCCCCATCCAGTGGGCAGCGGTGGATAGGTTACAATCACTCAGTTACTACCTACAGTTAGCAAACTGGGGATATTTGGCTAAAATTTCTGGTAGCAGATCATTTTGAATGTCGAAATATTTACACATCGCTGGAACATTGGTTATAGAATTGTCTCTAAATTCACGTATCTTTTTCGCACTCCACATAGTGAGAGGCCCAAGATGCTGCCCTGTGGCACCCCCCTATTGTCAATGGTAGAGTGAGCTAGGGAGGTTAATCCTATTGATGGCTACATGTGGCGAAAAATGGCTCAGGTCTCAGCCGATTTTGGGACAAATTAATTTAGTTGCGCCTCTCAACTTCTCTCTACACTGTGCATTACATGTGTGTTAGTAATCTGTACTGTAGATCTAATTAATTAAATACAACTGCTTTACTTACAATCTGGGTGCACGTTGAAGTCATTTTTGCTGTCTCTTGTCTTCCCGTTTATTATTGTAGTGAATTCATCACATTTCTAATATATTTTTATTCCCGTTTCGAGCACACCAACGAAATATAGCGATGCATTCATAAGGCTTCCTGAGGAGCGCGGACGTATTACCTCCCTGAACCCTGTGAACAAACTGACCCACTGTCACCCACACCCTGCAACATAACGGCCGACCAGAGTTTCCAGTCGCTATATATTGTCATTTTTTTCTGCGAAATAAACAAATACTATCTCATACAACTAACGTATTATATATATTCGAATAAGGCAATATAGTTTGCTCTATACAAGTAATCCACACTATCATGACGTTCTTTGACAAGAAAACAAATTATAAATGAGTTGGGGTCAAAGAACTTTTGGCGCTATAACGGTTGCCTGAAAGATGGTGTGGCTCGTGTTGTTGAACCGGTTTTACCTGACTTTACCTGAGGGCCACCATCTCTCTAGTGACCTTGGCGCGGACAAGAAGCCGGCGGCTTGTCATTTCTAATTTCTTTCTTAATTATGCACCCCATACCCATCAAGTGGGCGGTGGGGGAAAGGGTTACAGAGGTACCGATTATGTGCCTGTATTTTTCTAACTGATGCTCTTAATCTACCACACGACAACTGATAATTGGGATTTAACTGCATCAACAATTTGTTTGCCCACTCCTGGTGTTTGTTAAGGTCTTCCCTCAACTTTCTGAAGTTTTTTTTTTTGTACATTCCTCGTCCTCTTACAAATCAAGTCTTTTCGCTCAAATGCGCTACAGCCAAAAATGGCCGTAATTTGAAAACGAAAAATAATATAAAATAAATTTTGGATTTGTTTTCCATAACAGCAAGTTAAGTGTTCTCTGGTAGGTTAGGAGAGTTAATTTATTTCATTTATTATGCACCCCATACCCATCTTGTGGGGTAGTGGAAAGGGTTACAAAGGCACATAATAGGCTCAGGGACTGAACTCCACAATTCATTTAGCTAAGCAAGTTACATTCTGATCGGGGAGAAAACAAACCAGGAGTGGGGGGACCTTAATTTATTAACTAATGTTTACAGAGCAACTGCTGTACCACAATATCCAAGTAGGCGTGTAACATGGCTGAGTAGCATGCCAGTACTGCAAAGATGCAACTATGGGAAATAAGTCATAGGACATTAACCGTGTCTAGTGCCAGCTAGCCGAAGCAATGTTGCAGTACTCGCAATCAGCTTAAAGCTATAATTAAAACAATGCCAGAAATAATTGAGTGGCACAGCCAGTACAGTATGTATAAAATATATTCTGTATACACAGAGGGCATAGAATAGTTACTAGTTTCCAGGGGTAACGATATGCTAGTGCCTAGTACATGTAAAGTCTGCAACCCCGAACTTGCACACAAGTGAGCACTTGACATATGGTAAGTAGCGCAACTGCTGTACCACAATATAAGAGAAGGCATGTAACATGGCTGAGTAGAATGCCAGTACTGCAAAGATGCAACTAAGGGAATAAGTCATAGGACATTAACCGTGCCTAGTGGCAGCTAGCCGAAGCAATGTTGCAGTACTCGCAATCAGCTTAATGCTATAATTAAAAACAATGCCAGAGATAATTGAGTGGCACAGCCAGTACAGTATGTAGAAATATATTCTGTATACACAGAGGGCATAGAATAGTTAATAATTTCCAGGGGTAATGATATGCTAGTGCCCAGTACATGTAAAGTCTGCAACCCCAAACTTGCACTACAAGTGAGCACTTGACATATGGTAAGTCTTGATGAGCTAGTTACAAAATTCAGTATAAGTCGTCCCATCATCAATGGGTTTGAGATCGACCACAAGTACAGTTTATTATATAAATAAATATAAATATAATATGTTTATTCAGGAAAGGTACATACATAAAGTGATTTTACTTAAGTGGATCGATTTATAGATAGAGCTAGTACATACAATGCCTAAAGCCACTATTACGCAATGCGTTTCGGGCAAGAAAAAACATTAATATCTAAAACTTAATACTAATTGAGCAAAAAGAATAAAATGTATTGAGAACAGATACAAATAAAGATAAAAAAAGGGGGGAACATGACTGAAAAAGCAGCACAAATAAATAGGTAGACAAGCAGCGTTGAATATAAAAATAACAGACATGGGTTGACAATAGAGGGGTAAGGTAGGTTACAGGGAATTTATCAGGTAGTGTTTAGTTTTAATCTTAAACTGGTTGAGAGAGGTACAGTCTTTAACATGGTTGGGAAGGTCATTCCACATTCTGGGCCCCTTGATTTGTAGAGCATTTCTAGTTTGATTAAGTCGTACTCTTGGAATATCAAAACTGTATTTGTTTCTGGTGTGGTGCTCATGGGTTCTGTTACAACTTTCAATGAAGCTTTTGAGGTCAGGATTGGCATTACAGTTCAGCGTTTTATATTTTTTTTGTATATATTTATATTTTGTTTTTTGTTTTGTATATATTTATATTTTTATATTTTTTGTATGTATTTTTTTTCATATATTTATATATGTATAATACACATGAGAGAATGTGCAGTGACTTAATATCAAGCATATTCAGATTTGAATAGGGGTACCGAGTGATGTCTGAGGCCAGAGTTGGATATTGTCCTAATAGCAGCTTTGTGTTGAGTAATTAGCGGACGTAAATGATTTTGGGTAGTAGAACCCCAAGCACAAATATCATAGTTGAGGTATGGATAGATGAGGGAGTAATAGAGAGTAACCAGGGCAGGCCGGGGAACATAATATCTGATCTTAGAAAGAATGCCAACAGTTTTTGAAACTTTTTTTGATATATTTAGAATGTGTCCCTGGAAATTAAGTTTGTGATCAATGAGAACGCCAAGGAATTTACCATCTAATTTGTTACAAATTTGGGTATTGTTTATCTTGAGTTTTATTTGATTAGAGGATTTATTGCCAAACAGAATATAGAAAGTTTTGTCAATGTTAAGGGTGAGTTTGTTGGCAGTTAGCCAAAGATGGACTTTATTTAGCTCGGTATTTATGTGGCATTTAGAGCAAGGGGGTCAGGACTGGAGTAAATGAAGGTTGTGTCGTCAGCAAATAGAATTGGTCTAAGGTGTTGGGAGGCATTTGGAAGGTCATTAATGTAGATGAGAAAGAGGAGAGGGCCAAGTCTGGTCTCCGTGGTGTAGTGGTAAGACACTCGCCTGGCGTTCCGCGAGCTCTATGTCATGGGTTCGTATCCTGGCCAGGGAGGATTTACTGGGCGCAAATCCTTAACTGTAGCCTCTGTTTAACGCAACAGTAAAATGTGTACTTGGATGAAAAAACGATTCTTCGCGGTGGGGATCGTATTCCAGGGACCTGCCCGAAACGCTACGCGTACTAGTGGCTGTACAAGAATGTAACAACTCTTGTATATATCTCAAAAAAAAAAAGTATGCTACCCTGAGGAACACCAATGTTGATGGGTAGGGTAGGAGAAATTGAATTGTTCACAGAAACATACTGGAGCCTGTCAGTAAGGTAAGATTTGAGGTATTGCAGGGAGAGTCCTCTGACTCTATAATGATGTAATTTAAGAAGAAGGTTTTGGTGGTTGACAGTGTCAAAAGCCTTACGCAGGTCCACAAATAACCCAACAGGGAACTCATTTTTATCAAGAGCTGCATGAAATGGACACTGCCTTTTGAACGAAAGGCGGTGGAATTTCTGATGGGGAAGGAAGACAATTGCGCACCGCGTTCCGCAAGGCGCGGTGCGGACAGTCTGGGTGGCATAAATAGCGCGGAATGGGAAGTTTCTCTCTCACTCCGCTCCCGTCACGGTCCGCGACGCAAGAAGCGCCCACCCTCCTCCCCCTTTCTGCTGGCTGCCAGTTTCCCCGGTTCTGACTAAGTCAGTCGTTGTTCCGTACGTCTTTCCTCCCGTTTCACTGGGGATGGGTTGGGGGGTGCAGCGCCCGTCCCCAATGTGTTCCGCTGTCCGCAGCTACTACTTTGACTTTACTGCCATTCTACTAGTAAGCCCTACCTTAAGTCGGCCTCTGGCCTGGGGTTATTTAGGAAATTCTTTCTCCTTATTCCTTGGCGGCTCGGCCTCTGGCTTAAGGTTATTTTCTTCTCCAAATTCATATCAGGCTTTCCCAGTCTCTATGTAATTTTCTGCCGCCTGTTTATTTCCAGCTAGGGTTTCCATTATGTTATGTTGTTCATTATGGTGTCCTGACTGTTATACTTAGTTAGATTTGTTACATTCGCCTCACTGCTAATTCTAGACAATAGGCCATTAGTTTTCTGCAGAGTTTGTTACTAGGCTACAAGATTACTTTTATTTTACAGCGGGTGTACATTTTAAGTTGTTTCGTGTACTTTGAGTTAGCCACGGCTATGTTGTACATTTGTTAAGACCTCTTAGAAGCCTGTCTTACTCTGCAGAAATATTTATACTGTACTAATAAATTTACGCCCCATACTGTTTGTGTCTTCCTTCCCCTGATCAGAAATTAAGTTAATCATACTAATAAGTGCATCGTTAGTGCTTTTTTTTAGGTCTGAAGCCATATTGGCAAGAGCTAAGTATATTGTGCTTGGCTAGATAAGAGTAAAGCTGCTTGTAGATTAGTTTTTCAAAAATTTTTGATAAGTTAGGCAGGATTGAAATAGGTCTGTAGTTGTTAACATCAGTGAGATCACCACATTTGTGGACAGGGGTTACTCTCTCTTTTTTTTTTAGAATATCTGGGAAGGTTTGGAGTTCAAGTGACTTGTTGAAGAGCAATGTAATTGCAGGGGCTAAGGATCTGGAGGCTTTTTTGTAAATTAATGTCGGAATCTCCTCAAGGGCACTAGACTTGGTTTTAAGGGAAAGGATTATCTCGTTGACATCAGTGGAATTAGTAGGCTTTAGGTACAGAGACTGTGGATAGTTACCTGTAAGGTAGTCCTTAACCTCAGTACTGGAAGAAGGAATATCATTTGCAAGGGATGACCCAATGGAAGAGAAGAACCTATTGAGCTCAATAGCAGAATCAGAGGCTGAAAGCTGACCATCGTTATTTGACAGGAGTGTTGGTTTGTTGTTTAAAATCTTCTTTGATCCCAAGATTTGTGAAATTGTGCTCCAAGTTTTTTTAATGTTCCTCTTTATTTAGGTAAATTTATCTTCGTAGTATTTAGTTTTGGCTCGTCTAATTATCTTAGATAGCAGTAAAGAGTAATTCTTTGAGAATTCTTTAGAGACGGTTCCTAGACTATACTTCTTCTCAAGGTCATGTTTTTTATTAATGGATTTAAGAGATGGCGTACTTTTTCTTTGTCGTATTCATTTGTCGTAATACTAAACTACTAATAGAGTTTAGTAGAAACTATGCCTCTGTATCGTCAATAGAATCCCTTTGTAAGCCAGGGATTGTTAAGCCTTTTGGTAGTGACTTGTTTTGTAAGCATAGGACAGTGGGTGTTATAAAGGCTTAGAGTTTTTTGAAGAAAAGATTGTACTGCTAGGTTGATGTCCCCTATGTTACCTAACTCTGACTCCCAGTTGACATTATCAGCAGCAGTTATAAAGGGTTACAAAGGCACATAATAGGCTCAGGGACTGAACTCCACAATTCATTTAGCTAAGCAAGTTACAATCTTGATGAGCTAGTTACAAAATTCAGTATAAGTCGTCCCATCATCAATGGGTTTGAGATCGACCACAAGTACAGTATTATATAAATAAATATAAATATAAATATGTTTATTCAGGAAAGGTACATACATAAAGTGATTTTACATAAGTGGATCGATTTATAGATAGAGCTAATACATACAATGCCTAAAGCCACTATTACGCAATGCGTTTCAGGCAAGAAAAACATTAATATCTAAAACTTAATACTAATTGAGCAAAAAGAATAAAATGTATTGAGAACAGATACAAATAAAGATAAAAAAAAGAGGGGAACATGACTGAAAAAGCAGCACAAATACAATAGGTAGACAAACAGCGTTGAATATAAAAATAACAGACATGGGTTGACAATAGAGGGGTAAGGTAGGTTACAGGGAATTTATCAGGTAGTGTTTAGTTTTAATCTTAAACTGGTTGAGAGAGGTACAGTCTTTAACATGGTTGGGAAGGTCATTCCACATTCTGGGTCCCTTCATTTGTAGAGCATTTCTAGTTTGATTAAGTCGTACTCTTGGAATATCAAAACTGTATTTGTTTCTGGTGTGGTGCTCATGGGTTCTGTTACAACTTTCAATGAAGCTTTTGAGGTCAGGATTGGCATTACAGTTCAGCATTTTATATATGTATAATACACATGAGAGAATGTGCAGTGACTTAATATCAAGCATATTCAGATTTGAATAGGGGTACCGAGTGATGTCTGAGGCCAGAGTTGGATATTGTCCTAATAGCAGCTTTGTGTTGAGTAATTAGAGGACGTAAATGATTTTGGGTAGTAGAATCCCAAGCACAAATACCATAGTTGAGGTATGGATAGATGAGGGAGTAATAGAGAGTAACCAGGGCAGGGCGGGGAACATAATATCTGATCTTAGAAAGAATGCCAACAGTTTTTGAAACTTTTTTGATATATTTAGAATGTGTCCCTGGAAATTAAGCTTGTGATCAATGAGAACGCCAAGGAATTTACCATCTAATTGTTACAAATTTGGGTATTGTTTATCTTGAGATTTATTTGATTAGAGGATTTATTGCCAAACAGAATATAGAAAGTTTTGTCAATGTTAAGGGTGAGTTTGTTGGCAGTTAGCCAAAGATGGACTTTATTTAGCTCGGTATTTACTGTGGCATTTAGAGCAAGGGGGTCAGGACTGGAGTAAATGAAGGTTGTGTCGTCAGCAAATAGAATTGGTCTAAGGTGTTGGGAGGCATTTGAAGGTCATTAATGTAGATGAGAAAGAGGAGAGGGCCAAGTATGCTGCCCTGAGGAACACCAATGTTGATGGGTAGGGTAGGAGAAATTGAATTGTTCACAGAAACATACTGGAGCCTGTCAGTAAGGTAAGATTTGAGGTATTGCAGGGAGAGTCCTCTGACTCCATAATGATGTAATTTAAGAAGAAGGTTTTGGTGGTTGACAGTGTCAAAAGCCTTACGCAGGTCCACAAATAACCCAACAGGGAACTCATTTTTATCAAGAGCTGCATGAATTAAGTTTATCATACTAATAAGTGCATTGTTAGTGCTTTTTTTAGGTCTGAAGCCATATTGGCAAGAGCTAAGTATATTGTGCTTGGCTAGATAAGAGTAGAGCTGCTTGTAGATTAGTTTTTCAACAATTTTTGATAAGTTAGGCAGGATTGAAATAGGTCTGTAGTTGTTAACATCTGTGAGATCACCACATTTGTGGACAGGGATTACTCTCGCTTTTTTTAGAATATCTGGAAAGGTTTGGAGTTCAAGTGACTTGTTGAAGAGCAATGCAATTGCAGGGGCTAAGGATCTGGAGGCTTTTTTGTAAATTAATGTTGGAATCTTCTCAAGGGCACTAGACTTGGTTTTAAGGGAAAGGATTATCTAAATAAATAAATAAATAAATATGTTTATTCAGGAAAGGTACATACATAAAGTGATTTTACATAAGTGGATCAATTTATAGATAGAGCTAGTACAGTACATACAATGCCTAAAGCCACTATTACGCAATGCGTTTCGGGGAAGAAAAACATTAATATCTGAAACTTAATACTAATTGAGCAAAAAGAATAAAATGTATTGAGAACAGATACAAATAAAGATAAAAAAAAAAAAGGGGGGAACATGACTGAAAAAGCAGCACAAATACAATAGGTAGACAAACAGCGTTGAATAAAAAAATAACAGACATGGGTTGACAATAGAGGGGTAAGGTAGGTTACAGGGAATTTATCAGGTAGTGTTTAGTTTTAATCTTAAACTGGTTGAGAGAGGTACAGTCTTTAACATGGTTGGGAAGGTCATTCCACATTCTGGGCCCCTTGATTTGTAGAGCATTTCTAGTTGATTAAGTCGTACTCTTGGAATATCAAAACTGTATTTGTTTCTGGTGTGGTGCTCATGGGTTCTGTTACAACTTTCAATGAAGCTTTTGAGGTCAGGATTGGCATTACAGTTCAGCGTTTTATATATGTATAATACACATGAGAGAATGTGCAGTGACTTAATATCAAGCATATTCAGATTTGAATAGGGGTACCGAGTGATGTCTGAGGCCAGAGTGGTATTGTCCTATAGCACTTTTGAGTATTAGAGG
>WNGS01077720.1:0-11007 GCA_020271785.1 Procambarus virginalis | reverse complement strand
TGTGGGGTTGGAAGAAACGCACCACCGTGGGGGCTTATTTATTATTAATTATATAAATTAATTACTTAACATAATAATACAAATTAATTACAAAATTAATTATTATATAAATTACTTACAAAGTAATTAATATGAAATTTATCACAAATTAAAATAATCATAAATGATTATTAAAGAAGTTCTTGCATGAGAAGCATAGGCTAATTATAACGACTAAATGGATAAATAAATACTGCCTCATAATGAATAGTGAATGGGCATAAAAAATTATACAGCAAATAATGGATAGCCGTTATCATGCTAATGTATTCAATTGCCGTGAAATCTGTAATTAGACTGCGTAATTCCAGTTCTTGGTTTCTTGGCTTATCACTTTGGGGGTTCCGTCGGAGCACCCCCAAAGGTAACACAAATTCATTGTAAATTGGGACAAGTGTCCTCAGCAAGCTGCAATAGCGCCTTCCCCTGTAAGGCCAGGGGAAGCAGAGGAACCTGGGAGGCGGGTGGGCGTTTTGTAGTGTAACGTCCGGGAGACGGCCAGCAAGAGTGGCCGAGTCCCCTGGACGCCGCTTAAATGCCCCAGCGTGATGCGCACGCAACCATGGACGGTTAGTCACAGATATGGTGTTACGTTTTCTTCTGCCCCCAGAAATTTCGCCGTTTGCTTTGCATACAGCGACTATATTTAGAGGTACATTGTAGCAAGATTTGAGATTAAAGGACTTAAGACTAACACGTTAGAAACAAGGCGCCCCCGAAGAGGCTATTATTTGTATGCACCCCATACTCAACCCATACAATGTTATGCACTACAGTAAGTAGTGGAGCAAAACATAGATTACATGGTCATAAAGTCCTATCATACCAATTCAATTTAATTTCTTTATTATGCACCCCATACCCATCCCGTGGGCGGTGGTGTAAATAAAAATAAATAAATAAATATGTTATTCGGAAAGGTACATACATATAAGTGATTTTACATAAGTGGATCGATTTATAGATAGAGCTAGTACATACAATGCCTAAAGCCACTATACGCAATGCGTTTCGGGCAAGAAAAACATTAATATCTAAAACTTAATACTAATTGAGCAAAAAGAATAAAATGTGTTGAGAACAGATACAAATAAAGATAAAAAAGGGGGGAACATGACTGAAAAAGCAGCACAAATACAATAGGTAGACAAACAGCGTTGAATAAAAAAATAACAGACATGGGTTGACAATAGAGGGTAAGGTAGTTTACAGGGAATTTATTATGTAGTGTTTTAGTTTTATCTTAACTGGTTGAGAGAGGTACAGTCTTTAACATGGTTGGAAGGTCATTCCACATTCTGGGTCCCTTGATTGTAGAGCATTTCTAGTTTGATTAAGTCGTACTCTTGGAATATCAAAACTGTATTTATTTCTGGTGTGGTGCTCATGGTTACTGTTACAACTTTCAATGAAGCTTTGAGGTCGGAATTGGCATTACAGTTCAGCGTTTTATATATAGTCGCTGTATGCAAAGCAAACGGCGAAATTTCTGGGGGCAGAAGAAAACGTAATACCATATCTGTGACTAACCGTCCTTGGTTGCGTGCGCATCACGCTGGGGCATTTAAGCGCGTCCAGGGGACTCGGCCACTCTTGCTGGCCGTCTCCGGACGTTACACTACAACACGCTCCTGCCTCCTCCTCGCCCCTGACTCTGACGCCTACAGCTACCCGTGATCCGCGACGCTCAGTACACAGTGAAGTTGTTGTTAGCCTATAGCGTTGCAGAGCAGCCTGCACATCGCAATTCACCTAAGGTACAGTCCTGCCCGTTTTCCTCCTTAACGCCCGGGGGCTGTGGGCTCCTTATCGCCGGGGCACGGAGGTGTGCACGGCGGTTTTTCGGTGTGGACTGTGTCCGTGCCCGGTTTCCGACGTGGGCGTTGTGGGCGGCTTCGTATGCAGTAAGGAGCATTGCAGTTATGCAGTAACATACGGACTTCAGTCTTCGAAGATGCCTGAATCTTTTCCCACATTCTCGACACTCATGAGGTCGATCCTCCACATGAATTACATGTGTTATTATAGTTTCACGTTCTGAAATCTCCTGCCACATTCTGCACACTGCAACGGCGTTCATCTGGATGCCTTAACATGTCTCTTCATTTGGTCAAGACGACTGAATCTCTTCCCTCATCTGGACACTCGTGAGTTTTGTCATCTACACTTGTGGGGTTTGTCAGCCGAATGTAATAAATTATGAGTGGCCTTACTTCGAGGATGACTGATCCTCTTCCCACACTCTAGTCACTTATAAGGTTTCTCCCCCGATAGCACAATCATGTGAGTCTTACTTTTACACGCTGACTGAACCTTAACATGTGTCTCTTCATTTGGTCAAGACGACTGAATCTCTTCCCTCTTCTGGACACTCGTGAGTTTTGTCATCTACACTTGTGGGGTTTGTCAGCCAATGTATTAAAATAAGAGTGGCCTTACTTCGAGGATGACTGATCCTCTTCCCACACTCAAGTCACTATAAGGTTTCTCCCCCGATAGCTCAAACATGTGAGTCTTCTTTTTTACACGCTGACTGAACCTCGCACGCAGACTGAACCTCTTCCCACGCTCAGGACACTCGTGAGGTTTGTCACCCGTATGCACCAACTTGTGAGTCTTCCTTTCTCCATGCTGACTGAAGCTCCTCCCCCATTCTGGACACTTATGAGCTTTCTTTCAGCCGATGTACAGCAGTCGTTGGCCCAGCTGGTGGTGTGCCAGCTGAGCATGCCCCTGGGGGCCAAGCACAGCTGCTGTTGTTCCGGCTGATGTGGTACCAGCCGATGTCCAGCAGTTGATGGCACAGACGGTGCTGTTCCGCGCCGAGCATGCCCCTGGGGGCCAAGCACAGCTGCTGTTCCGGCTGAGGTGGTCCCAGCCGATGACCCGGCAGCTGACGGCACAGCTGGTGGGGTTCCAGCTGAGCGTGACCCAGGGGCCAAGCACGGCTGCTGTTGTACCGGCTGATCCGGTCCCAGCCGATGTCCCAGCAGCGGACAGCCCAAATGGCGGTGTTCCTGCTGAGCATGCCCCTGGGGGGCCAAGCACAGCTGCTGTTGTACCAGCGGAGGAGGGTCCAGCAGCTGAGGGCGCAGCTGGGGGCGTTCTATTATTCCTTGTTATTTTTCTTTATTTTGTTACATTATTTACTTTATTATTTCTTTTAAGTTTATATTTTATGGTATTTTAATTCCTTTTGTTGGTCTCCAGAGTGGACAGCATTCACGTTACCATTTATATTATTTGGTATTTCCTATTGCTTACCTTACTTTCCCAGCCGACGATCGATCCAGCAGCTGTTGGCACAGCTGGAGGGCAGGAGGAAGCCGGAGAGCTTCCTGGCATTACGTTGGTACTGAATAAATGTTAGGTTGGGCTGACTTAACCTAAACTACCCTAACCTAACCTAACCTAACTTAACCAAACCAATCCTAACCTAACTGACGCTTGGTTCGTCGTCTTTATTTGCCGTCACCAGCTATTCATTTCGTCGCATTTTTAATAAAAATTTTTTTTTTCGGATTAGAATTATGCTGGAGCAGCCGGCCCATCTACATTATCCTAAGATAGTCCTGTCGTGTTCCCTCCATGCCCGCGTGCGCGGCGCCCTGTTGTAGTTAGGATTGTCCCAGGTGCCCGCGTGTACCCGGCGCCTGTCCCGGCTGCCGATGTTCCGGCGGAAGTGGTTCCCGCCGATGATCCAGCAGCCGAAGGCTGAGCATGCTGAGCATGCCCCTGGGGGACAAGCACAGCTGCTGTTGTTCCGGCTGATGTGGCGCCAGCCGATGATCCTGCACTCTGACGGCACAGCTGGTGGTGTGCCAAGCTGAGCATGCCCCTGGGGGCCGAGCACAGCTGCTGCTGTTCCGGCTGATGTGGTCTCAGCCGATGAGCCAGCAACTGTTGGCGCAGCTGGTGGTATTCCAAGCCGAGCATGACCCTGGGGGCCGAGCACAGCTGCTGTTGTTCCGGCGGATGTGGTCCCAGCCGATGTCTAGCAGCTGTGGGCACAGCTGGTGGTGTTCCAGCTGTGCATGACCCTGGGGGGCTAAGCACAGCTGCTGTAGTTCCGGCTGATGTGGTACCGCCAGCTGACGGCACAGCTGGCGGTTTTCCAGCCGAGCGTGCCCCCGGGGGCCAAGCACAGCTGCTGATGCTCCGGCGGAGGTGGTCCCAGCCGATGGTTCAGCAGCCGAGGGCACAGCTGGTGGTGTCCTATTATTAATCTTATTTTCCCATTTTAGTTCTTGTTATAATTTTATTTATTATTTATTTCTTTAATTTTATAATTTTATTGTATTTGTTCTAGTTCCCAGCCGACGATCTAGCAGCTGAAGGCTCAGCTGGTGAAGTTCCGAGCTGAGCATGACACTGGGGGCCAAGTACAGCTGCTGCTGTTCCGGCTGATGTGTTCCCAGCCGATGATCCAGCAGCTGTCGGCACAGCTGGCGGTGGGCCAGCTGAGCATGCCCTGGGGGCCAAGCACAGCTGCTGTTGTTCCGGCTAATGTGGTCCCAGCCGATGATCCAGCATGCCGCTGGATCACCCACCCAACTGGGCGGCAGCTTTACCGTCATGTGCATGCATTACCTACATTAAGCAAATTTTGGATACTTCGCTAAGATTTCGAGCAGCACATCATTATGAATGAAGTACTTACACATTTCTTGGACACTATTGATTGTGTTATCTCTAAATTCCGCGATTTTTTTCACATTCCATTATATAATGACGCAAAGTATGCGAATAGTTCTGCTGACAGAGTTTACATTTAGTCAAATCTACATCAGTAGATGCTACAAACTGCCAGAGGTACTTGCAGCAGAGCCTAAGCCTAGCAGTGGCAACATCTAGAAGTCTGCTAACATTATTGGATGACCCATAGACGTGCGGTACCTCCTGCATAATAGAATGATGATAGATGGAGTAACTGGTGTGAATTTCACTTTGCCTCAAGTCTCCGAAATTTAGTTGATGTTCCTGGGATATTGCTGCCCTCAGGCTGCTCAAAGGCAGTCCAAGTTGGTAATCAATTTCCTCTTTACGAGCAAAAGTCTTGGCCAACTCATCAGTTCTCAGTGGCTATTTTTACATAATCATTTACAACTAACTTAAGTTAAATAACAACCAGTAAACAGGCTGCTGTTTTCTAATTCTAGTTCAGGCACTTCCTGGGATAAAACGCGAACATTCCTTGAGGAACTGTGAGGTGCTTATCTGTTTTTCCTCGTAACGGTCCCAAAGCTTCCGCAAATGTTCCTGTTTCTCTTTATTGCCCTTGCGGCGACTGGACTTCAGCTTTTGATCAGAAACCAGTTGGTATTGCAAGGTTACCAGGGACACCTCACGGTACAGTAAGGGGATTAAAATATATAAAGCCAAGTTGTCCCTCACTGCCCTTTGATTCAGATGTTGGTGCCATTCTTCTACGTCATTGTTGGTCCTCATCAGTCGTCTGAATGCACACCAGTTCCTCAATTCCCACACACTGTTGCACAGCCACGTATTTTTTATGTAACGAGTTAATTGTGTCGTTAAGGGTGGATTGCTAGCCGACTTTTCTAATTCAGCAAACGCCTTACAATTATGTAGTGCACACGTACCACATACGTACGTGTGTGTTACACACGTACACACACACCTTGCCAAGCACAAGACGAAGCTTGAAAAAGTTTAGTGGTATGCCAATAGGCTAGTCCCAGGACTAAGAGGCATGAGTTACGAGGAAAGGCTATGAGAAATGCACCTCATGACACTGGAAGGGGAGACATGATCACTACCTACAAAATTCTCAGAGCAATTGATAGGGTACATAAAGATAAACTGTTTAACACGGGTGGTAGGCGAACAAGGGGACACAGGTGGAAACTTAATACCCAAATGAGCCACTGGGATGTTAGAAAGAACTTTTTCAGTGTCAGAGTTGTTAACAGATGGAATGTATTAGGCAGTGATGTGGTGGAGGCTGACTCCATACACAGTTTCAAATGCAGATATGATAGAGCCCAATAGGCTCAGGAATCTGTACATCAGTTGATTGCCAGTTGAGAGGTGGGACCAAAGAGCCAGAGCTCAACCCCCGCAACCACAACTAGGTGAGTATACACGCACACACACACACACGTACACACGTACACACACGTACAAGCTGCAGGAATGGTCGAACAAATGGCTGTTAGAGTTTAACCCAAGCAAATGTAATGTAATGAAGATAGGGGTAGGAAGCAGGAGACCAGATACAAGGTATCATTTGGGAGATGAAATACTTCAAGAGTCAGAGAGAGAGAAAGACCTGGGGGTTGATATCACGCCAGACCTGTCCCCTGAAGCTCATATCAAGAGGATAACATCACCAGCATATGCCAGGTTGGCTAACATAAGAACGGCCTTTAGAAACTTGTGTAAGGAATCTTTCAGAACATTATATACCACATATGTCAGACCAATCCTGGAGTATGCGGCTCCAGCATGGAGTCCCTATCTAGTCAAGCATAAGACTAAACTGGAAAAGGTTCAAAGGTTTGCCACCAGACTAGTACCCGAGCTGAGAGGTATGAGCTACGAGGAGCGACTGCAGGAATTAAACCTCACTTCGTTGGAAGACAGAAGAGTTAGGGGGGACATGATCACCACATTCAAGATTCTCAGGGGAATCGACAGGGTTGATAAAGACAGGCTGTTTAACACAAGGGGCACACGCACTAGGGGACACAGGTGGAAACTGAGTGCCCAAATGAGCCACAGAGATATTAGAAAGAACTTTTTTAGTGTCAGAGTGGTTGACAAATGGAATGCATTAGGAAGCGATGTGGTGGAGGCTGACTCCATACACAGTTTCAAGTGTAGATATGATAGAGCCCATTAGGCTCAGGAAACTGTATACCTGTTGATTGACGGTTGAGAGGCGGGACCAAAGAGCCAGAGCTCAACCCCCGCAAGCACAACTAGGTGAGAACTAGGTGAGTACACACACACACACACACACACACACACACACACACACACACACACACACACACACACACACACACACACACACACACTAAGAATTCCAGAGAACAACATAGAGCACATAGAGGTGTCTAGAGACGAAGTGGAAAAAATGCTCAAAGAGCTAAATAAGAACAAAGCAGTTGGTCCAGATGGAGTTTCACCATGGGTTCTGAGAGAATGTGCACCTGAGCTCAGCATCCCTCTTCAACTGATCTTTCAGGCATCCCTGTTTACAGGAGTTGTAGCTGATGTGTGGAAAAAGGCTAACATAGTTCCAATTTACAAGAGTGGAAGCAGGGAAGACCCCCTTAATTATAGACCGGTATCATTGACAAGTGTAATAGTCAAAATATTGGAAAAAATAATCAAAACTAAATGGGTAGCACACCTGGAGAGAAATGATATAATATCAGACAGACAGTATGGTTTTCGATCTGGTAGATCCTGTGTATCGAATTTACTCAGTTTTTATGATCGAGCAACAGAGATATTACAGGAAAGAGATGGTTGGGCTGACTGCATCTATCTGGACCTAAAAAAGGCTTTCGACAGAGTTCCACATAAGAGGTTGTTCTGGAAACTGGAAAATATTGGAGGAGTGACAGGTACGCTTCTAACATGGATGAAAAACTTTCTGACTGATAGAAAAATGAGGGCTGTGATCAGAGGCAATGTATCGGACTGGAGAAATGTCACAAGTGGAGTACCACAGGGTTCAGTTCTTGCACCAGTGATGTTTATTGTCTACATAAATGATCTACCAGTTGGTATACAGAATTATATGAACATGTTTGCTGATGATGCTAAGATAATAGGAAGGATAAGAAATTTAGATGATTGTCATGCCCTTCAAGAAGACCTGGATAAAATAAGTATATGGAGCACCACTTGGCAAATGGAATTTAATGTTAATAAATGTCATGTTATGGAATGTGGAATAGGAGAACATAGACCCCACACAACCTATATATTATGTGAGAAATCTTTAAAGAACTCTGATAAAGAAAGAGATCTAGGGGTGGTTCTAGATAGAAAACTATCACCTGAAGACCACATAAAGAATATTGTGCAAGGAGCCTATGCTATGCTTTCTAACTTCAGAATTGCTTTTAAATACATGGATGGGGATATACTAAAGAAATTGTTCATGACGTTTGTTAGGCCAAAGCTAGAATATGCAGCTGTTGTTTGGTGCCCATATCTTAAGAAGCACATCAACAAACTGGAAAAGGTGCAAAGACATGCTACTAAGTGGCTCCCAGAACTGAAGGGTAAGAGCTACGAGGAAAGGTTAGAAGCATTAAATATGCCAAAACTAGAAGACAGAAGAAAAAGAGGTGATATGATCACTACATACAAAATAGTAACAGGAATTGATAAAATCGACAGGAAAGATTTCCTGAGACCTGGAGCTTCAAGAACAAGAGGTCATAGATATAAACTGGCTAAACACAGATGCCGAAGAAATATAAGAAAATTCACTTTCGCAAACAGAGTGGTAGACGGTTGGAACAAGTTGGGGGAGAAGGTGGTGGAGGCCAAGACCGTCAGTAGTTTCAAAGCGTTATATGACAAAGAGTGCTGGGAAGACGGGACACCACGAGCGTAGCTCTCATCCTGTAACTACACTTAGGTAATTACACTTAGGTAATTACACACACACACACACACACACACACACACACACACACACACACACACACACACACTCTCTCTCTTAATTTATGCAATTTGTTCATATTTCTATCTTTAAATCTAGGGTACTTGTTTTTTCTTAATAGCTGATAATGAATGTTTGTTGGGACTGATATTTCAGAAACAATTACATTAACATTTAATTATTTTTACAATGACCAGCTTTGTCTTAAAGGCGAGAATAAATTTGACAAGATATGAAAAATGTTCTGGATATCAAAGAGCATGATGCCATCTCTTATGCATGACGCCATTTCTTTCCCAACATGGAAGGCACAAAATGTACCACACTGTGGAAGTTAATGGACTCTACTGTAGCAATCAACATAAATAACTATTTTGATCATCATCTGTGTGGAAGATTATGCTTGCATTAAGCAACTATTGTGAGTTGCATCCTGGGTTAGGTCAGTAGTGGACTTTAAGGGACCTCAATAACCCTAAGCACAGGCTTCCTGTCACCAACAACAGAAATTAAATTAATGCTGAAGAAATCTGTCTATTGAACAAAATATAATCTGTACAATGTGCCTAAATAACACATGATTAATTATGGAGTACTGTTAAGCAAATGTTACTCTTCCATCTACATGAAAATGTTGAGACACAATCTCATTTAGACTTCTACTTACACACACTCTTCCTGTCCAACATGATGCTGGGTATTAGGTAGAATCTTGCTACAGCTCTACTCAAAACACTTTCAAAGTGAGCTTAAAATGTCTACTCCTCATGGATGCATAGATTATATTGTCATTATCTAGTACAACACTCTAGGGATGTCATACAAAAGTACTACTACTCTATGTACTTAAAGTCATATGTACAATATGCTATTATATACAGTATATTTTATGGATAAATATTTGTATAAATATGATAATCACCTTGAGTCACAACAATGTGGCGACTTAGGATAATTTAGTCATCATTTTATCCAGAAAGTTTAAAAGAACTTGGATAAAACACAAACAATAGATGTCAATCTAAACTTATATACGGTACATACTTTGCTATATGCATCATAATCAACTGTTCGTAGCTGAAGAATCCAGACCATGAACATGGGCTGGATTTTAGTTCTAGTGATATGACAGCAAGACAGTTTGACTTATGTCCTTTAAACAATTAACACTTAAACATTCTGTAAATACTGAATTGGAATTTATCAGATATGTTTACAGAAAATTCCAGGAACAATGGAAAATAAAATACAGCTTATCAAATACTGTAGAATAATTTGTATAAAATTTTTATTTATTTTTAACCATGAACTACATGCACATGCGCGCACACACACACACACACATCAAAATCATACAAAAAGGAAGACTTTTTGTCTTAGGAAGTTAATTCCAAGTCATTACACAGTATACAGATCCAAACTGTAGCAGCTACATCAGCACTGCTAGCAAGTACTGCTACAACAATTTGCAAGCAGCTCTGGTCTGAGCGAAGCTGGCAAGCCGATACATATAAGATATATGATAACACACCATCGGATCACTATCAGCACAAAGCAGCCAGGAGCATCACCACCTCAGCCCAGCCATCTCACCAGATGGACTTAGACTATAGTCACCTACCACGATCTGACATCTCTGCCAATTGCAGTTTACAGCCTCGCCTTACAGTTCATCTGGCCTTGATGTCATCATGACATACATCATCCATTGTAACCATTATAACAAACTGATATTCTGTTTACCATATTGCATACTTACCATTCCTTCTATAAGCGTACTGTACCTTAACCTCAGTCTGTAGTCAAATCATCTACAGTAATTACCTAAGTGTAGTTACAGGATGAGAGCTACGCTCGTGGTGTCCCGTCTTCCCAGCACTCTTTGTCATATAACGCTTTGAAACTACTGACGGTCTTGGCCTCCACCACCTTCTCCCCTAACTTGAGAAGGTGGCCTCCACCACCTTCTCCCCTAACAGTACAGAACTAAACATGTAAAGTTTGCAATGGAACACTAACAATTTATTCTTACATCACAATATAAAATAATCTAACCCAAAAATAAATATCTACACACACACACATACACACGAAAATAAATTGTGATTTTAAAGGAATACTCAAATTATGGAAAATCTGCTAAAACAACATCACAGGACTTGCATATACGTAATTTTAAAACACACAAAAAGTACCATCTGATGTTATACAGTCAAGTCCATTAAATTTTAACAAAGACCTGTCATCTGCTACATTACTGTAAATATGTTAGCAGTAATGATGCATACTGTACCCATGCTAAAGGATACCACTTT
>WNGS01077718.1:0-17305 GCA_020271785.1 Procambarus virginalis | reverse complement strand
TTTTTACTCTATGGTAGCTCAATAAGCTCAAATTTTGACCTCTGGTTTCCCTCTAAAGAACCCAGGAGTAACCCGTAAACAGCTCCACTTCACTCTTATTTTACATAAATGTCTATGATTTTCCTTGTTGATATATTGTCCAGGTACTCCCCCAGTTCTAGAGGGTGTTCACTGGTGATAATGATATTAGATAAGGTGTCCTTGAGCTGAATAATGTTCGCTAAGGAACCGTCGGGTGTTCACTCAGTTGTAAACAAACACACAGTGCCACGGGGTGTCGTGGGCGCTTCTTGTTCCCAGATGCCCCCCCCCCTCTTGAGAGGGGTAACTTTCAATGAATATTGATTGATTATTTTTATAGTCTAGACTTATGATTGAGATAAGATGTGATTATAATAAAATTAGATATAGGATTTAAAGATTATAAGTAGTACTTGATAATACCACTGATTCTTATTAAGGATTCGATTTTATCTCTACCGGATATTGCATCAGTGTTCCAATAGATTTTTAATTAACAAATCCTTCTAGAAGCTTCTGGATCCTTGAGAGATCACGCACAAAGTCATGTAGGCATCTATAGGGCCCTGTAGCGTATGTGTTCAAGTGGCATTATCATCTAGGATCAAGCTATATTGTGAATCTATTGTGATTCTGATATGATTTTTGATACGATTTTGATATGATATAGATATGATATAGATATGATACATTTCTTAGATGATTATTAGATATGGTGGGTAAAAATTTCCCACACATGTCCCAGCCATCGCATGCGTCTCTGTTTCAGGAGAGTGAACATTGAAGGGACTCCTGTTCTCTCGAGTACAGTGTTGTTGGTGACGTGGTCTTTCCACGTGATGTCAAGGATGCGTCTCAGGTTCCGCATGTGAAAGGTATTAAGCCGTCTCTCCTGGCGAGAGCGCAGGGTCCAGGATTCCGAGCCGTAGAGAAGTTTACTCACCACACATGCCATGTAGACTTGTGCCTTGGTGTGCACTGTCAGTTTGGCATTTTCCCAAACGCGCTTTGTGAGCCTGGCCAGTGTTGTTGCGGCCTTCCCGATACGCCTGTTGAGCTCAGTGTCCAGGGAAAGGGTGTCTGAGATTGTGGAGCCCAGGTACACAAACTCGTGAACTGCCTCCAGCACATAGTCTGCTATATTTATACAGGGTAGCTCATTGACATCTTGTCCCACCACCTGTGTCTTCTTCAGGCTGATTGTCAGGCCGAATGCGGAACAGGCTGTGGTAAAGCGGTTGAGTAGCTGCTGCAGGCCTTCCCCTGTGTGTGTGGTGATCGCTGCGTCGTCGGCAAAGAGACACCACTATTGCATTACTTACTGGATATAAGAAGCAACTGAAGCCCTGCGCATCAAAGTCAACATTAATCCAACGAGAGTAGCGGCATTAAATGAAAATTCCACAGAAACTACAATGATTAGAAAAGCAGTTGAAGAATAGGACACACTAGGGAACATTCTACATCTATTTCCACCACCAAGATTATCTTATTAAAACAAGACTAAAACCAGTGCGCTAAAACAGAAGCAATAAAGGAACGGAAAGAGCAGGGAAAACCCTCCTTCATTTAAAACTTTGACCTAAATATCACAGTAACTAGGTTATTTCAAATATCCGAACTAAATTAAGGGCTCACCATAGACCGTGCTACATAGACATTTTGTTCTGAGCAGCTAAATCTTAAACAACAACAACAACCTTGTCTCATCACAATCGACTTGATAATGGTCCAGGATGGAGCGAAACGTCGTCGTCCCTTTATCTTCTAGTGTGTTGTTCGGTCAACATTTATTCAGCCACGTTATTGTGACTCATCATCTGCGTAGCAGAAATTTACAATACAAGGTGTAACAGTAGGTGTTACATTGCAAGGTGGATACCTTGAGGATACCTTGAGGTGCTTCCGGGGCTTAGCATCCCCGTGGCCCGGTCATCGACCAGGCCTCCTGGTTGCTGGACTGGTCAACCAGGCTGTTGGACGCGGCTGCTCGCAGCCTGACGTGTGAGTCACAGCCTGGTTGATCAGGTAGATCAGGTGGGGCAATGTTACAGTACAAGGTTTGACAGTAGTACAATACAAGGTGTGACAGTGTTACAATACAAGAAGTGGCAGTAGATGCTATAATAAAAGGTGTGGCAGTAGTAGTAGTAGTAAGCGTCCATCTACCTGAGGAGAATACGGAGTTGTGCTATGGTTATCGGTCTGGAGTTGCCTTTCCAGGGTGCAAAGCCAGAGTAGGTTGATTCAGGGGAGAAGATGTCACACATGCAGCAGGTTCCCCCTCTCCACGGCGCCGTCAGTCAACAAGTAAGTAAGTGTTACAATACAAGGTGTGGTAGTGTTTCAATATATAGTGTGGTAGGGTTACAAAGCAAGGTAGGGTACTGTTACAAAACAAGGTTTCTAGTGTTTCAATACATAGTGTGGAAGTAAGTATTACAATACAAGGTGTGACAGTTACAGCATTAGGGGCTGCAGTAAATGTTACAATGCAAGGTTTGGTAGCAATTAGTACAATACAAGGTGTGATAGTGTTAGAAAAATTGATGTGGCAGTAAATTTTACAATACAAAGTGTGGAAGTGTTAAAATTCAAGTTTTGGCAGATATACAATACAAGGTGTTGCAGTAAATGTTACATTGCAAGGTGTGGCAGTATTACAATATAAGGTGTGTATGTGTTAGAAAACATGTTGTGACAGTAAGTGTTACAATATATGGTTTGGCAATATTACAATATAGGCGCTAGAAACAAGACACTTGGTGTCGTTCTTCAGCTATATATTGCTCTGGTTAGGCCCCATTTAGATTATGCAGTTCTGTTTTGGTTGCCGTACTATAGAATGGATTTAAATTCACTTGAACGTGTCCGTCGTATGATGACAAAGTTAATTCCCCAAATTAGAAATCTTTCATATGAAGAAAGATTAATAGAATTGAATTCATTGTAAATTGCATTCACTGGAAAGGCAAAGAGTTAGTAGGGGTGACATGATAGAGGTATACAAGTGGATGAATGGACATAACAATTGGGATATTAATAGGGTATTTAATAGTACCCTAATAATAATAGAGTAAAGTATCGACACAGGACAGAACACGAAACAATGTGTATAAATTGGATAAGTTTAGACTTAGAAAAGACTTTGGTAAATACTGGTTCGGTAACAGGGTTGCTGATTTGTGAAACCAATTACCACGTAACGTGGTGGAGGTGGGGTCCCTCGATTTTTTCAAACGTGGCTTGGACATGTATATGAGTGGAATTGGGTGGTTATGGATAGGAGCTGCCTCGTATGGGCCAATATGCCTTCTTCAGTTACCTTTGTTCTTATGAACATATGTTCTTAAATCACTTTTTAGATTACCTATCGCTGGGTTCACGTTCGCTCCAAGACCGGCCCACCCCCCAATGTCCAAGACTTTCAAATCTATCTCACCACAAAAAAATTCTTAGACTATTAAAATCAGCTTTTCGAAATCTGGCACTAACAGAATTTTCTCCTACAGATCTATTCGATTCTCTGCTAACTCTGATTTCTTTGTGATCATTGTTAACTAGCTCACTCCCTATTTCGATGTCATTAATTCGTGTTTCCCTGTTAGTTAACCTTAAATCTGTAACCATCAAATACATAATAAAGCACAAAAAAGGAAGGGGGTGGTAGGAGAAAAGCACACAGAAATTGTATTGGAGGGGATCTAAACATTCCCTCTAATGCGTTATGCGTGGTTTCCTCTGAGGCTATGGGTCCCCCTTTTTCCAGCCTGAGGTATATATATATATATATATATATATATATATATATATATATATATATATATATATATATATATATATATATATATAATATATATATATATATAACGTAAATTAAATTTACAGTCTCTGTGGTGTAGTGGTAAGACACTCGCCTGGCGTTCCGCGAGCGCTATGTCATGGGTTCATATCCTGGCCGGGGAGGATTTACTGGGCGCAATTCCTTAACTGTAGCCTCTGTTTAACGCAACAGTAAAATGTGTTCTTGGATGAAAAAACGATTCTTCGCGGCAGGGGTTCGTATTCCAGGGACCTGCCCGAAACACTACACGTACTAGTGGTTGTACAATAATGTAACAACTCTTGTATATATCTCAAAAAAAAAAAATAGTTACCTGGGAGTTAGTCAGCTGTCACGGACTGCTTCCTGGGGTGTGTGTGTGTGTGATTGGTGTGAAAAAAATAGTAGTAGAAACCGTTGATTGACAGTTGAGAGGGGTGTCGAAAGAGCAGAGCTCAACCCCCGCAAGCATAACTAGGTGAATGCACACACAATTCGACTTGAGAATGGTCCAGGACGGACCGAAACGTCGTCGTCACTTCACCTTCTAGTGTGTGGTCTGGTCAACTTACTTTAGCCACGTTATTGTGACTCATCGCCTGCACACAAAGCCATTTTTCCCCCACTGAGAGGCGGAGCCCTAGAATTGAAACTCAACTCCCCACGTAAACTCAATTATGGTTACACTCCCCAAACACCGAGGTGTGGACAACTAGGTGAGCTCACACACACGCGCACGTGCGCACTCACACACAAAATACATTCTTCCACTGAGAGGCGGGACCCAAGAACTAAAGCTCGACCCCACGTAAGCACAATTAGGGTTACCCCAAACTAACACAGATGCCCAACACTGATTATTGCAGTTAATTAGCGAATAATTACTGATACGCACCCCTAATGTATGCTTCTAGCTTGTTCTTAGATAAGAAATCTGATAACAACACCCATTACATCAGATCTGGTGCGATAAAAACTGGATCGCCCTGTCAACTGTGCAACTACTTACGTGCCATATTTGCTTGCATGCAAGTTGCAGAGAGAACGTCCCATGGGAGAAGGACTCTGTATTGGCTTGTAGGGTGAATACTGCCTTGGTTTTCATATCTAACTGGAATACAGGACCCTTGGCGTTTTTGTCACGCCGTTCACTTTCTGGATCACAAATTTCACATCTGGCTTCCCAGTGTGGTAGTCTGTGTGTTTTCAGCGACTCCCATAGTGAGCCTCTTACATCTGACATTTCCAATATGGTCTTAAGTAACTTAAGCTCAACAGTAAGAGTAGATTTCCCCACAGCCGGATGTACCCTCTCACACTGTGTGTGTCTCTCTCTCTCTCTATCGTTTTTTTCTGATTTTCTCTCTTTGTGTCTTATAAAAATACAATTGTCTAAGTGAGGAGTGGTCGGCAGTGAGAGCAGCTCAGTGTTGTGAAGTACTAAAACAAGAATAGTTAATCTTACTCTGGTATAGAGCAGTTGCTTGAGAAACTTTTGGCTCTGTGAGAGAAGTGTCTGTTTGGTGCTAGTATGGGCAAATTATTCACAGCAGGAATTTTCTGTTAATTTTCTCAAAATCCGTGAATAATGGTCAGATTACTATAAAACTATTTTTATATGAAAAGTTTGGCCTCCATTTTAAACAGACAGACAGACATTCTCTTCTATGGTATAATTATATAATATAAATATTTCATTTTGACACATGATAAGTGTGGTGTGTTGTGTGACATGAGTGTTGTAGAATGTTTGGTTGCATAAAAGTGACTCTTACCGTCACCATCTGTAGCGTTGATGTTTGCTCCAGCGTCGAGGAGGATATTCACAATGTTGTCGTGACCACCTTCGGCTGCCTCGTGAATGGGTGTCTCGCCTGTCAACAGATACCACAATTGTTATTATGCATAAACCATAACGATTCCAGTAATTTATGTAAAGTATTGAAATAAGCTGTTCTTGTTGACCATTTTTTATATATTAGTGATGCGTACCATTTCTAAATATCATGCAAAACTATTTTCCACCCTAAATTGAAGAGAGCAAGATCATGTTATAATTGTTACGAATTGATCACCATTAAAATATCTGACATCTCACCAGTTCTTATTTGATAATTTATTACTTGTGACAAGAGCGACAGTGGTGCTATTGTTATACCTGGAACGCTGAGAGTATTATTGTCTTAAGACATAGTATATACTTGCCCTACCTAGAGATCCAAATTTCTTCTTGTATACCATTTTGTATGTAAGTGCTTTTCCCCTACAAAAATTATTATTATTATTATTATTATTATTATTATTAGAATAATTATTTGTGATATTATAATTATTATTAACAGAAGAAGAGCATTAAGTAGCACCCAACAATAGCTGACTTTGCTAGGGTAAGCCTATAGCTCCAGTCTTGCCATCGTCAGTTAACCAAAATAACCTTTATAAACATCGTACAACATAAAAGTTTGACAATAAAATGTTGGCAATACTAGCTCGAGGAAAGAGAAACCTTGTTGCCATCACCATTCAACCAATATAACCATAACTGGTATGTAACTGATGATATTTGTGAATGGCTGATGGAGGCATGAGGAACATCGTTGTCGTCATCAGTTAACAATGATCTTCACAGATACTCTGAACACAACCATTCGTTAACTTACCATGCAAGCTTAAGGCATGAACAACACGATGTTACGCCTGATAAATATTATTATAATTTATGGTATCTTATTTCACACTAGTTGTTATCTAACTATAATGACTTGAGAAGAGAGCAACATTGTGTTACCATTATCTGATAAACAAGATAATCACTGAGGATATCCATCAACCAAGCTGCTATATGATACCACAAGCTTGAGACAAGGAAAACAAGGAGTTGATAATGTTTGTTAAACCTTATTACTAATAAAGATAATACACATCCCACCAGTTGTTATCTGAACAAAACGTCTTTAGACAGAAGCAAACATGTGTTAACTATGAAATGAAAAGAGCTTTATATAGTTCTTGAATCCCACAATTAATAGCTTATCATAATATATTGAGACAAAAGCAAGAGGGTTTTTACCATTCACTGTTATACATGACTTCTGCATGTATATATATTATCCATACAACACCAGTCACTTTATGATTATAATAACCTGCAACTAGAACAAACAAGGATATTCTAGTTGCAGGTTGTTTAGGTCCTTGTTACACTTTCATTTATAAGGAAAAATTATACCTCAGAATGCCCGTGCGAGACAGCTCTTATTGATCCTGAATTACACTTACACATACTCACAAACATTTATATAAATAAATATAATACATAATAAAGTACAGAAAAACACAAAAGGAAGGGGGTGATAGGAGAAAAGCACAGAGAAACTGTATTGGAGGGGACCTAAACATTCCCTGTAATGTGTTATGTGTGGTTTCCTCAGAGGCAAAGGGTCCCCCTCCTCCAGCCAGAGGTGATACTCCCTTCCCGATAAACAAATATATATATATATATATATATATATATATATATATATATATATATATATATATATATATATATATATATATATATATATATATATATATATATATATATATATATATATATATATATATATATATATATATATATATATATATATATATATATATATATATATATATATATATATATTGTGACGGTAACGTGTTGGAAATGGTGGTCGGCAGTCTTCCCAAATAGCTGATGTCAAGGCTGGGCCACATACATGCAAGTTAAAAAAAAGGAAAAAAAAAGTGACTGCTGTCTGATAATCTGTGGTAAGGTATGGTAAGACACGAAAGCAAAATATAAATAAGGCACTTTAATTGATCTAGAAAACAAAGTAAAAATAAAGACAATTTCTTGGCATTTATAATAATGTAAAAGTAAAACACGTAAAATATATATATAACAAATTGAAAAGGGGGGAACTGGTTACGTTTAACAAAGATAAATGGTGTTGGGAATATATGCGCAAGCTATCAACCTCTAATTGGTCACACAAGGTGAGTCAAGTAGGTGTTCACAGCTAGAGCACTGGATATATTCTGAGGATGCAGCAGCTTGCTGGCGTCGTCGTTGCTTCAGCGAGGAACTTGGTTGGAGAAGGGCTGTAGTGGCGTGTTTCTGCATGGCCAATGAGAATGCAGGACGGCTGCAAGTCGGTAGTTAGGCAGTTGAAGGGTCGGCGCGTCGACCAGGTGTGCAGGAGTGGGGGGGAGGAGGGAGTTGTTGGTGCGTGTGGCTGTCTTGATATATACGTTTAAGCCACTATAAAACGTATCTTGAATATTGTAGAGAACGGGATGAAGGAAGGAAATAGCAGGCTCAATCTCTGGGAAGAGAATATCGTCACATATATATATATATATATATATATATATATATATATATATATATATATATATATATATATATATATATATATATATATATATATATATATATGCAAACAAGCCTGAATGGTCCCCAGGACTAGATACAACTGAAAACTTTTTTAGGCGTCCCTGTACATACCAGTTGCGTTGCTCCTGGGAGTATGGGTTCGAGTCACTTCTGGGGTGTGAGTTTTTAGTTGTATCTAGTCCTGGGGACCATTCAGGCTTGTTTGCATTTGTGTTCCTCACGTGTTGCCCCAAAAAATGAGGTGATTTGATAAAATGCTATGCCCAAGATTACCATCCGAGTGCCGGCGGGGAAGTGGTTCATATAGCCTCGGCTATCACTTCCTTATGTCCGGTCGTGATGGTCAAGTGGTTTAAGGGTTCCCTGTACATACCAGTTGCGTTGCTCTTGGGAGTATGGGTTCGAGTCACTTCTTGGGTGTGAGTTTTCAGATATATATATATATATATATATATATATATATATATATATATATATATATATATATATATATATATATATATATATATATATATATATATATATATATATATATATATATATATATATGACAATTTCAGACCACGGAGGAAAAATGAAACAGGAATTTCCTTAAGTCCTTTCGTATATTAATACATCTTCAGAAGGAGTGATTTAACAGATCGAGAACTGGACATAAATAGGCAAGAGAGAATGGTGGAGTGAGGTGAGTTACAATACGTGGACACTGCAGACAGCCTAGTGATGACGTGGACATTGTAGACGGCCCATCTGATGCAACACGCACACACACAGGCCAACAACTGGGTAATTATAGCATAAAATAGTAAATATATATTCAATGAATTAGTGAGACAAATGTGTTCCAATGATCCTACTTAAATCGCCCTTTAATTGATCTATTAAAAATGGATCTAAATTATATAGACCACTGCTAATGTTCAAATTACTTTCTTTTGTGATCTGTATCAAAGCAGATTCAATTATGTTTCTGTTATAGGTGCTTTTACAATTTGTTATTGAAGAAGCCATCCCCCAATCAATCTGGTGAGCATCTTCTGACAGATGAACAAACAAGGCATTAGACAATTGGCCCTGTCTTACAGAGTATTTATGTTGTGATATTCTATATTTCAAATCTTTAGATGTTTGCCCAACATAGAACTTATTACAGTCTTTACAAGGTATTTTATAAATGACACAATTATCACTACGAGGGCTGTTCCTAACTAATAGCTTACCAACAGTGTTTTCATAGCTAAACATTACATGTATATTAAAAAGTTTCAAGGCCTTGACAATATTCTCAAACCCAGAGAAATATGGTAAACATAACACATTCTTTGGGCGAATTCTTTCACTGCATATATTATTATAATATGTACGACGTGCTTTGTTACGGCAAACTTCCAAAAAACTCAGTGAGTAACAAAGCTTGAAACCAATTGAATCAATATTCTTAAACTCTTCGTCTAAGAATTCTGGACTCACAACTCGAAGAGCTCTTAGATACATTGAAGAAATAATCGACTTTTTCACATTGTATCTATGCCCTGAAAAATAATGAACATAAGATAGATTATTCGTAGGTTTTCTGTAGACACTAAACTTNAATCGCCCTTTAATTGATCTATTAAAAATGGATCTAAGTTATATAGACCACTGCTAATGTTCAAATTACTTTCTTTTGTGATCTGTATCAAAGCAGATTCAATTATGTTTCTGTTATAGGTGCTTTTACAATTTGTTATTGAAGAAGCCATCTCCCAATCAATTTGGTGAGCATCTTCTGACAAATGAACAAACAAAGCATTAGACAGTTGGCCCTGTCTTACAGAGTATTTGTTGCGATATTCTACATTTCAAATCTTTAGATGTTTGCCCAACATAGAACTTATTACAGTCTTTACAAGGTATTTTATAAATGACAATTATCACTACGAGGGCTGTTCCTAACTAATAGCTTACCAACAGTGTTTTCGTAGCTAAACATTACATGAATATTAAAAAGTTTCAAGGCCTTGACAATATTCTCAAACCCAGAGAAATATGGTAAACATAACACATTCTTTGGGCGAATTCTTTCACTGCATATATTATTATAATATGTACGACGTGCTCTGTTACGGCAAACTTCCAAAAAACTCAGTGGGTAACAAAGCTTGAGACCAATCGAATCAATATTCTTAAACTCTTCGTCTAAGAATTCTGGACTCACAACTCGAAGAGCTCTTAGATACATTGAAGAAAAAATTGACTTTTTCACATTGTATCTATGCCCTGAAAAATAATGAACATAAGATAGATTATTCGTAGGTTTTCTGTAAACACTAAACTTCAGTGAAGAATCTTCCCTATGAATAAGAACATCTAAGAATGGCAAACATTTATCAATTTCAGTCTCCATAGTAAATTTTATAGAGGTGACTTGGTCATTAAGTTTGGCTACAAATTCATCTGTGTTTACATCTGAAGGCCATATACACAAGATATCATCAACATATCTAAATCATGGAATGATTCCAGAAGTTATTTTTGAAACAAATTTCTTTTCGAAGAATTCCATGTACAAGTTTGAAAGCAATGGCGATAAAACTGATTAACTTTACATCAGGAGTGACAGGAACTCTATTCAATTTGTTAACTAATTCAACAGAATTTGTCAAATGAGAAGAGGAAATAAAGTAGTAGGCATCCTTCAGTCTCGGGAGACTATGGAGTTGTGCTCTGGTTGTCAATCCTGGTGCAGCGTCTGGTGTGACTGATGAGGCCAATCCGAGAGTGGCAGTCCATCCCACACCGAGCACAAACGAAGTCCGATTCTGGTCTGTCTTCCTGGCTACTGGCTTTCCTTCTCTGTCTCTTTGCCTCCGATTCCTTGGCAAGTGACACCTCGAACTTGGAGAGACCTCTTTGAACAGACTGCCTCCAGGCTGAACGGTCTGCAGCCAGTGTCTCCCATATAGCAAGATCGACGTCCATGGCTTTCAGGTCCCTCTTGCATACGTCTTTGTACCGTAGCTGGGGCTTGCCTATTGGACGCTTTCCCTGCATCAACTCTCCATACAGGAGATCCTTGGGGATCCTGCCGTCGCCCATTCGCACAACGTGCCCGAGCCAGCGCATTCGTCTCTGTTTCAGCATTGTGTACATGCTGGTGATTCTTGCTCTCCCCAAGACGTTGTTGTTTGTCACCTTGTCCTGCCAGGTGATGTCCAAGATGTGTCGAAGGCAGCGCATGTGGAAGGCATTCAGCTGTCTTTCCTGACGGGCGCGGAGTGTCCAAGACTCACTGCCATAAAGGAGAGTGCTCAGGACACAGGCTCTGTAAACCTGAATCTTAGTATACTCAGTCAGCCTATTGTTGGCCCACACTCTCTTTGTCAGTCTGGACATGGTAGTAGATGCCTTACCGATGCGTTTGTTTAGCTCCGTATCAAGAGAGAGGGAGTCAGAGATTGTGGAGCCCAGGTACACGAAGTCGTGAACGACTTCCAGTTTGGAATCGGAGATGCCGATGTCAGGTGGGGAGTCCACTCCTTGTCCCATGACTTGTGTTTTCTTCAGGCTGATGGTGAGTCCGAAAGCCTGAGAGGCCTCGCTGAAGCGGGTCATGAGCCGTTGGAGGTCTTCGGCTGAGTGGGCAGTGACTGCTGCGTCGTCGGCAAAAAGGAAGTCGCGCAGACACCTCAGCCGAACCTTCGTCTTGGCTCTCAGCCTGGCGAGGTTAAAGAGTTTTCCATCCGACCTGGTCCGGAGGTAAATGCCTTCCGTGACAGATCCGAAGGCGTGCCGCAGCATAACTGCGAAGAAAATCCCGAATAGGGTTGGAGCCAGTACGCAGCCCTGCTTTACTCCACTTCGGATGTCAAAGGCGTCTGATGTTAGTCCATCAAAGACCACGGTGCCCCTCATGTTCTCATGGAAAGATCTGATGATGCTGAGGAGCCTGGGTGGGCATCCGATCTTGGGGAGGATCTTGAACAGGCCATCCCTGCTGACGAGGTCGAAGGCCTTCGTCAGATCTATGAAGGCTATGAAGAGTGGCTGCTTCTGTTCCCTGCATTTCTCCTGCAGTTGTCTGAGGGAAAAGACCATGTCGATTGTGGACCTGTCAGCTCTGAATCCGCATTGTGATTCTGGATAGACTCTCTCTGCAAGTACTTGGAGCCTCTTCAATGCGACTCGAGCAAACAGCTTTCCGACAGTACTGAGGAGGGAGATTCCACGGTAGTTGTTGCAGTCGCCCCTGTCACCTTTATTCTTATACAGCGTGACGATGTTGGCATCCCTCATGTCCTGTGGCACCTCTCCTTCTTCCCAGCAGAGGCAGAGAATTTCATGCAGCTCCATGAGCAGGCTACCTCTGCAGCACTTCAAGGTCTCAGCAGGAATGCCATCTTTGCCAGGAGCTTTACCAGGAGCAAGGGAGTCTAGGGCATCACTGAGTTCTTCGAGGGTCGGTTCGCTGTCGAGCTCCATTAGCACAGGCAGACACTCAATGGCGCTCAGGGCGTCTTCGGTGACCACATTGTCCCTGGCGTATAGCTCAGAGTAGTGCTCGACCCAGCGCTTCAGCTGCAGTGTCTGGTCCTGAATCACCTCGCCAGTGGCAGATTTCAGAGGAGCGGTCTTCCTCTGGATTGGGCCGAGGGCCTGCTTGATGCCGTCATACATTCCCCTTACATTGCCTGTATCCGCTGCAGTCTGTATCTGGGAGCAGAGCTGGAGCCAATAGTTGTTGGCACATCGCCTGGCGCTCTGCTGTACTTTGCAGCGGATGGCCCGAAGGATCTGTAAGTTGCGCTGACTTGGGCAGGCTTTGTAGGCTGCCAAGGCGTTTCTCTTCTCTTCAATGACAGGTGTCATCTCTTCCGAGTGAGCCTCGAACCAGTCAGCCGACCTGCTGGTCTTCTTGCCAAAGGTGGAAATGGCAGCGTTGAACACAGCGTCTCTGAAGTGCTCCCATCTTTTACAGGCAGTGACCCCGGCTGGGCCAGGGAGAGCTTCCTCGAGCACGCGTGCAAAATCTTTCACCTTGTCCTGGTTTCGGGTCTTAGTGGTGTCGATGCGAGGTCTGCCCGCCTTTTTCGAGTGATGAATCTTCTTTGGTTGCATCTTGACCCTGCTACAGACCAGGGAGTGGTCGGTGTCACAGACAGCACTCTGGTAGCTACGCGTAATCTTGACGCTGGGTAGACTTGCACGCCTGGTAAGAATCAGGTCAAGCTGGTGCCAGTGCTTGGATCTGGGGTGTCTCCAAGATACTCGGTGTTGAGGCTTTGTGCCGAAGAACGTGTTGGTGACACAGAGACCATGAAGGCAGCAGAGTTCTAGCAGACGTTGCCCGTTCTCATTCATCCTCCCTATGCCGAATTGACCCAGACAAGTGGGCCGAGGATGAACAGTGGCTCCTTTACAGGGATTCTCGCTATGACTCTGTTGAGGTCATCGTAGAATTTTTCCTTTGCCTCTGCTGGAGAAGTCAGGGTTGGTGCATATGCACTAATTACATTGACTGGTCCTGTTTGGGAGTGCAGTTGCAGAGACAGAATTCGTTCGGTTTCCCCCATCGGTGGCATAATGTATCCCAACAGTGCATTCCTGACGGCAAATCCCACACCATGTTCTCTGGTCTCATCAGGTGGTTTTCCTTGCCAGAAGAAAGAGAAGGTCCTCTCTCTCACAGATCCTGATCCAGGGAGCCTGGTCTCTTGGAGAGCAACAATATCCATCTGCAGTTTGCTCAGCTCCCTATCGATGATTGCTGTTTTTCGGGCGTCATTGATTTCTTGCAGGTCGTCAGAGAAACCTGGTGTCAGTGTCCTGACGTTCCATGTGCCCAGCTTTAGGGCAGTTGATATTTTCTTTTTGGGTATGGTATTGCTTGGTGCAAAGTTGTCGGGCCGCTTGTCGGTTTTCACCCTAAACCCCACGCACCCAGTGAGGTTAACGGACCGTGGCGAGGCAACACCTTATTGGCTGGGGTTTGCCCAGCTTGAGGCGGGCGGTAGCTGCCCAGTGGGGCGCGATGACCCCTCCCACCGTCAGAAGCAACCCCTGGCGTCACACTCTTCGCCAATCGAGCAGAAGACTTAAAACCGGTAGACTGTCGCTTCCCGTGTTGGTTCGACGCTGTGAGGCGAAGCTGGAGTGTCCTCTCCAGGGCGCAAAGCCTGGGTAGGTAGATATGGAGGAGAAGCTGTTACCCATGCAGCAGATCCCCCCTCTCCACGTTGCTGAAATTATCCAATAGAAAGGCAAATGCCAATACACATGGTTCCAGCAACGTCGCAGGAGCTGCCAGAACGAGGTCGACGTCAACAACGAACTGCCTTAGGGGCTCCAACTCCGGATTTTTCCTCGAGGTTGACTCCTGAAGCCTTTCCCATAAAAGGGTATGGCCGCAAGGCAGCGGAGGTTTAAAATCAGGTTTTCCTTCCCCTAGATGGGCTGCCTTCCCAGGCTATCGAGTCCCATCTACCCGGAGCAGCTGGTTTTAAGGCGCCAGAGGCACGCCCTCGCCCCTTCTCCTGTCGGTAAAAGCAGTTCCGCCGGACTTAAAGACTAAGCCACCCGTGCAGGCCAGGAGTTGGACTTGGTTGTCAGAGGCTATTTGAGACGCATGCCATATAGGAGCATTTTATAGGTCATGGGAGCTCGTCCCCATTACCACCCCCTGGCTATGACAACCCCTTGGAACCGAAGATATAATAGGAAGAGGAAATAGTTCCTAACAATGGGGACAAGAATTTTGGTAAGCCATTCTGGGGAGCTTGTAAGAAATGGATCCCACAGAACTGATGATAGGTCTCATGGGATTGTTAGGTTTGTGCGTCTTAACAAGTCCATATAGATATGGTAATGAAGGTGATGACGTAGTAAATTGATTAAGAAGATCTTTATGTTTGCTTAACAACTTCCTTAAGCTGTTATTGAAGAACTTGATGATGTGCTCAAGAGGATTTTTCCTGAGCTTAGTGTACGTTGAAGAATCTAGGAGGAGATCATTCATTTTCGAAATATATTCCTCCTTGTTTAGAATAACAATAGTGCTGGATTTACCAGCCTTTGTTATATGGATGGATATATTCCATCCATATATGGATATATGGATGGATATATTCCATCCATATATTCCATATATTATATGGATGGATATATTCCATCCATATAACAAAGGCTGATAAATCCAGCACTATTGTTATTCTAAACAAGGAGGAATATTTCGAAAATGAATGATCTCCTCCTAGATTCTTCAACGTACACTAAGCTCAGGAAAAATCCTCTTGAGCACATCATCAAGTTCTTCAATAACAGCTTAAGGAAGTTGTTAAGTAAACATAAAGATCTTCTTAATCAATTTACTACCTCATCACCTTCATTACCATATCTATATGGACTTGTTAAGACGCACAAACCTAAACCTAACAATCCCATGAGACCTATCATCAGTTCTGTGGGATCCATTTCTTACAAGCTCTCCAAATGGCTTACCAAATCTTGACCCCATTGTTAGGAACTATTTCCTCTTCTCATTTGACAAATTCTGTTGAATTAGTTAACAATTGAATAGTGTTCCTGTCACTCCTGATGTAAAGTTAATCAGTTTTGACGTTTGTTCCTTGTTACATAGGTACCGGTTGATGATATTCTCGATTATCTTGCTCGAGAACAAATGAGCCATGTTTTACCTCTTTCTGCTGATATTATTGTCAATCTTGTTAAATTGTGCATTAAAGAATGCAAATTTACCTTTAATAATGAGTATTATTTACAGACTTTTGGAATGGCAATGGGGCATCCTTTATCGCCATTGCTTTCAAACTTGTACATGGAATTCTTCGAAAAGAAATTTGTTTAAAAAATAACTCCTGGAATCATTCCATGGTTCAGATATGTTGATGGTATTTTGTGTATATGGCCTTCAGATGTAAACACAGATGAATTTATAGCCAAACTTAATGACCAAGTCACCTCTATAAAATTTACTATGGAGACTGAAATTGATAAATGTTTGCCATTCTTAGATGTTCTTATTCATAGGGAAGATTCTTCACTAAAGTTTAGTGTTTACAGAAAACCTACGAATAATCTATCTTATGTTCATTATTTTCAGGGCATAGATACAATGTGAAAAAGTCAATTTTTCTTCAATGTATCTAAGAGCTCTTCGAGTTGTGAGTCCAGAATTCTTAGACGAAGAGTTTAAGAATATTGATTCGATTGGTCTCAAGCTTTGTTACCCACTGAGTTTTTTGGAAGTTTGCCGTACAAAGCACGTCGTACATATTATAATAATATATGCAGTGAAAGAATTCGCCCAAAGAATGTGTTATGTTTACCATATTTCTCTGGTTTGAGAATATTGTCAAGGCCTTGAAACTTTTAATATACATGTAATGTTTAGCTACGAAAACCTGTTGGTAAGCTATTAGTTAGGAACAGCCCTCGTAGTGATAATTGTGTCATTTATAAAATACCTTGTAAAGACTGTAATAAGTTCTATGTTGGGCAAACATCTAAAGATTTGAAATGTAGAATATCGCAACATAAATACTCTGTAAGACAGGGCCAATTGTCTAATGCTTTGTTTGTTCATTGTCAGAAGATGCTCACCAAATTGATTGGAGATGGCTTCTTCAATAACAAATTGTAAAAGCACCTATAACAGAAACATAATTGAATCTGCTTTGATACAGATCACAAAAGAAAGTAATTTGAACATTAGCAGTGGTCTATATAACTTAGATCCATTTTTAATAGATCAATTAAAGGGCGATTTAAGTAGGATCATTGGAACACATTTGTCTCACTAATTCATAATTACTATTTTATGCTTTATGTATGGCCATAATGGGCCTCATGGGCTGCATCAGATGGGCCAATAGGCCTCTGCAGTGTCCACGTATTGTACCTCACCTCACTTTACCCTTCTCTCCTGCCTATTTATGTCCAGTACTCGATCTGTAAAATCACTCCTTCTGAAGATGTATTAATATACGAAAGTACTTAAGGAAATCCTGTTTCATTTTTCGTCCGTGGTCTGACATTGTCACATTTTA
>WNGS01077715.1:0-17002 GCA_020271785.1 Procambarus virginalis | reverse complement strand
TTGGGCAAAATGTGACCCATCGCCGCTCTCAGTTAATTGACATATTTTCGGTAAAAAAAAGTCGTATTTCAAAACTGCGAATACGTGCAGAGACCCAGAATTGGCTCAAAATATGGTCTCAAGCGGTCCCATTTGGAATGTTTGGATATTTTAAAAAACTGCAGGGAGAGTTTGGGCTAAATGTGAATCATCGCCGCTTTCAGTAATTGGCATATTTTCGGTATAAAAATCTTAATTTAAAACTGCGAATACGTATAGAGAGCCAAAATTTGGCTCAAAAATATGGCTCAATGGTCGAATTTTGGATGTTTGTGATATATTTCAAAACTGCAGGGGGGGGTTTCGGCAAAATGTGACCCATCACCGCTCTCAGTAATTGGTATATTTTCGGTATAAAAAGTCGTAATTTCAAACTGAGAATATGTGCGGAGAGCCATAATTTGGCTCCCAAATATGGCTCAAGCTTTGAATTTGGGATGTTTGTGATATTTTGAAAACTGCAGGGTGGGTTTGGGCAAAATGCGATCCATCGCTGCTCTCAGTAATTGGCATATTTTCGGTATAAAAAGTCGTAATTTCAAAATGCTAATACGTGCAGACAGCCAGAATTTGACTCCAAAATATGGCTCAAGGGTCGAATTTGGGATGTTTCGGATTTTTTGAAAACTTCAGTGGGGTATGGGCAAAATATGACCCATCGCTGCTCTCAGTAATTGGCACATTTTCGGTATAAAATTCGTAATTTCACACTGCGAATACGTGCAGAGAGCCAGAATTTGGCTCCGAAATATGGTTAAAGGGTCGAATTTGGGATATTTGTGATATATTATAAAACTGCAGGGGGGTTTGGGCAAAATGTGACCCATCGCCGCTCTCAGTAATTTGCATACTTTCGGTATAAAAAGTCGTAATATCAAACTGCAAATACGTGCAGAGAGCCAGAATTTGGCTCCAAAATATGGCTCAAATGCGGCTGAAACGTCGAAATATGCAATAAAATCAGGGTTTCTCTCCTGAGAAATACGCGTAATTAATTGCAAATTCACATTAAATACATTATTTAAATCAACCATTCGTACCTCGTTACAATAGCGAGTAAGATATTGATTAGGAGAGAAACCCTGTTTTTATTGCATATTTCGACGTTTCAGCCGCATTAGAGCTGATGCGGAGTCTGATTAGAGCTAAAACAGCTCTAATGCGGCTGAAACGTCGAAATATGCAATAAAAACAAGGTTACTCGCCTAATCAAAGTCCTACTCGCTACTTTACCGAGATACAAATGGTTGATTAAAAATAATGTATTTAATGTGCATTTGCAATTAAATACGAGTTTGCATCATATATATCGTATATGTAGTGAATTCGATCACTACATGCGAGAGTGGGGGCTTACTCCCGCCGTTTACCCGTTGTATCTCCTCCAGTCTCCGGCAATGTTCTCGCACAGAGAAAGCTCCAAAGGGTAAACGGCCGGAGTCAGCCCCCGCTCTTGCATGTAGTGAACGAATTCACTACATATAATCAATCAACCAATCGTACATCGTTAAAATAGCGAGTAATATATTGATCATGAGAGAAACCCTGTTTTTATTGCATGTTTCGACGTTTCAGCCGCATTAGAGCTGATGCGGAGGAGGCAACGGCAACTTGTCTGATTAAAGCTAAAACCGCTCTAATCCGGCTGAAACGTCGATATATGCAATAAAAACAGGGTTTCTCTCCTAATCAATATCTTACTCGCTAATATAACGAGGTATGAATGGTTGATGGAAAATAATGTATTTAATGTGAATTTGCAATAAATTACACGTATACATCAGATTTGTCGCATATGTAATGAATTAATAACAATAAATTGACAATCCGTATCCAAGGAGAGAAACCCTGATTTTATTGCATATTTCGACGTTTCAGCCGCACTAGAGCTGTTTTTAAAGTACATCTTCTCTCTGGAACATACAAGGAAAATCTGGAACATTTTAGTTAATTCTAATGAAAACACATTGATTTGTGTGATTTGAACGAATAATGGACTATCTCGTCGTATTTCCCACGTTTTTAAGGATTGCCAGTTTATTGTTATTAACTCATTACATATGCGACAAATCTGACGTATACGCGTAATTAATTGCAAATTCACATTAAATACATTATTTTCAATCAACCAATCGTACCTCGTTACAATAGCGACTAAGATAGTGATTAGGAGAGAAACCTTGTTTTTATTGCATATTTCGACCTTTCAGCCACATTAGAGCTGATGCGGAGAAGGCAACGGCAACATGTCTGATTAGAGCTAAAACAGCTCTAATGCGGCTGAAACGTCGAAATATGCAATAAAAACAAGGTTTCTCGCCTAATCAATGTCCTACTCGAACCTTTACCGAGATACAAATGGTTGATTGAAAATAATGTATTTAATGTGCATTTTCTATTAAATACGAGTTTGCATCATATATATTGTCGGGAAACCGACACACTCATACACAAATAGTATAGTCTTCCCTTAACAGTATCCTCTTAAAATTAGAGAATGGGAGACTCCGTGACGTCATCGACGTCGCCGCAGTATTTACATTATTAAACCACTGTTCATACAACAGTTTAATGTCTAAATTGAATAAAAAAGTGTTCAATAAGACTGAATATAATTATTAACACCAAAATATAGCTTGATTCCCTTGTTAACGTAAATTTAACTTAGAAGTAGAACCACAATATTGGAACAGTACACAAAGCCAGCGTCTCTTACAGACGCCACGCTCACACGAAAACAATAACAATGGGTGCTCGTGTGTGTTGTGTTAATGGCCACATAGGATAGACCTACTCTGCCTTAAGAAACTGCCATAGCAACACCACTACTACAAATAAGAGCACTCCAGTATCCGGCTTACCAAGTATCTTTGTTTAAATTTGTGTGCACATTTTTACATTATTAAGATAAGTCGGTTATGATATATGAACAACACCAACACCATGTACGTGTACCCCATTTTTACAGCCCTCACATACCATGTTATACCTGTATTGATATGTTCAGGGAACAGATATTAACTCTTGCATCCCATACAGGTAAATTGTGACTTGGAACAGCAAGTAGCTGAGCAGTAGAACTATGCACATGTACCTAGCTGTTGCCAGCCTTGAAGGCCTCCACAGCCGCCATTGGCACCATGAGGCACAGGGCCACACCCACATAGATGCTAACATGACACAGCCTTAGCAGGCCCTTACTACAGGCTCAGATAAGGCCATTCTAGTTATTGTAGTAGTAGTATTCATAACTAGTAATAATTGTTGAAATAATAGTAGATTAGACCACCATATGTGGTATGATAAAATAATATAATTAAACTTAGGTAAACAATTGTAGTTTAAGAAGGAGCCATTACAAAGTGGTTTAAGCTACAAATTGTCCCTCCAATTTGTGTGAGAATAATTTCAGGCAGTTTTAACAAGTACATACAGTCCACTCAATTTCTTACCTACTAAGAAAAAAAATAAGATAAACTTTAATTTATTGAAGTCAATTAAAAGGAGATATACTGCCTGGAGTTTTTACCACATAAATTATGGTCCTTTGAACCTAGATGATTATTACAGTTAACCAGTAGGTACATTGCATCTAGATATAAAATCCTGATATACATTAGTAGTGCAATATTATAGCAGAAAGACATTGCTATATTTACATTTTCTAGCCTAACTTTTCAATCTCATAGCAAGCAAAACTACAACAAAGCACAATTATTGTTCTGAGGCCTATGCCAAAGAACTATTGTGCCTTTTTCATTACAAGAGGTTGATAAGAGGCTACTTTACTTATAAGTATAAACATTACTTTAATATTGCACCATTACATACTGCATACCACATTGTTTACAGCAAATTCTTGCACAAGGGTAGGACATTTTAGGCTGGTGTTGTACAGCAACCTAGTTTAATTTATTGTGCTAACCTGGTGTAAGGGTAAGAATTTTTTACACTTGTCTAGAGTTGAACATATATTACAACCTAGCAAGTACATATTTTTATGCAGTATTCATGACAACCCGAGTTGTGTTGTCAACCTGATATTCATACATATAATTATAGGTATAATTTAACTATAATCATTTCACCTTTGAGTGTTAACCTGTGTCTCTGTACCAACCAAGAGTGATAAAGACGGGCTAGCTTGCGGAATACCAGCATTGATACAGGCTTACCACTCAAATTATAGCGTGTATGATTATACAGTAGTGTATATTTTAAATGATAAACAGCTCTAGTTCGGAAACTAGTTGCTTTATTAATTCAAGTGCCAAATAGTAAAAAGTCCATACGACTAGCAAGTACTTCCAAGATGTCTACACTCCAAAATGTAAAATTAACCCTTAGGCCTTAAAGGGGCATCTCACAAGGCAGATTAACAAATGTGAAGACATGAGTAATCAAACTCCAGTTAATTATGCAGCACTGGAAAACTATCTTAAGCTTACACGGAACAAATATGACCGTGTGTTGCAACAAATGAAACAGTATCAAGATTTACTTAACGTTTCCAGTATTGATGAAGATACGATGAACAACATTCTCCAAGAACACTCTGATTATGAAGATGCAATGTTTGAACAATTACAACTTATGAAGATTTGATAGACGCCCATAAGGCCAATATAAATGTTGCAGCTACAACTACCCAGAATCAGACAGCACCAGAAGTCAAATTACCATCACTCAGTCTCCCAACTTTTTCTGGAACAGAGGACGAGAATTGGGACAATTTCTGGAGCAAATTTGTCGATTCTGTGGATTCTAATGTCAATGTACCAAAGACGACAAAGTTTACGTATTTACAGAGTGTCTTGAAGGATGAAGCCTTTCAGGTAGTCTGTAATCTGAATCACACAGATGACGATTATGACAATGCTGTACAACTACTCAAGGACAACTATGCGAAGCCTGAAAGGACTATCAGAATTTTAACCCAGAAGCTGTTAGATATTAAACATCCAAATAATACAGCAGTCTCACTCCAAGCCTTTAGATTGGAGCTTGAGTCTTTGCTTAAGGCACTTAAAAATAAAGTAAACTTGGATGAATCAGACTGGATAATCCAAGTCCATATGACTCGCAAATTACCCAGGGACATCCTGGATAAGTTGTTTGTGTTGTATGGAAAGTCATATCTGACAGTAACAGAGATTACAAAGGGGTTACAAACCATCATAGAACGAGAAAGAGTTATCCCAGATGAAAAGGCGACATCTAAACCTTCGTCTACTACTAATAGTAAACAACAGAGTACAAACAGTACTCCAAACAAATCTAAAACAACTTCTCCCTCTCCAAAGTGGAGACAAGGCAGTGTGGGCACATACGCAGTTGGTACCTCCAAACCTACAGGTAACGCGTCACCCAAATCGGTGACTCCTCAAGATACTGTTAACGTCTGGAGACCATGTCTGTTCTGTGAACAATCACATTCCATGTACAATTGCAGACGATACCCCGATCGTGCAACACGCATAAAACGACTCAAGGAGATACATAGATGTACCAAGTGTATAAGGGAACATCATCCCGACAGCTGCACATCAACAATACGCACCTGTTATAGGTGCCATAAGGGTCAACACCATACAGCACTTTGTGGGGATTCAAGTACAAAGTCTGCCAAACCACAGGAGGAGGAAGGAACTAACACCTCAGTACAGCTTTGTACTGTGCTACCTGACATAAGTGTTTTCTCAACAAGGTCTAAACATAAATCAGCTCTACCTACTGCACGATTGATCATTAGAAATGGAGAGAACAAAGCCACCGTACGTGGATTATTTGATCAAGGGTCCCAATTGACCTTTATATCCAAAGAGTTGGTAGATACCCTGAAACTTACACCTGTAGAGGAGACACGAATAAACATAGCAGGATTCCTGACTGACTCAGGAGCCCGAGTTTTCAAGGTAGTACAACCCAAAGTACGATTAGGAGGTTACGAACAAAATGTACAAGCTCTAGTAGTAGATAGATTCCCAACAGATCTATATGTATATGGTCTGGGGACAACAGCCAAATTCCTAGAAAAAAGGGGAATTCATTTGGCTGATAAAATCACAACAGATAACCTTTCCAATATTGGAATCCTTATGGGATCAGATGTCTACCATAAGTTTATCAAAGGAAAGGAATACAAACACGGTATGAACGTGTTACCATCTGCAGGTGGCTATTTGCTAACAGGCCCTGTATTACGGCTAAACCAACCCGCACCTGTAGAACACCAACATGCCAACCCAGTAATGGTTGCATGACTAGGAGACCAGTCTCCACTGCAACTCAGAGACATGTCCGAGGAAGAGCTTGATCCCCCTGTACACAAGTTATGGGACCTGGCAACTCTCGGCATTGTCCCTGAACAACCTAGCCCAGATGATGACTGGACTTACAAACAATACCTGGACTCAGTTATATACAGAGATAATCAATACTGGGTCAGGCTACCATGGAAGCTGAATCACCCTCAGCTACCCGTCAACCATTTTATGGCACAAAACCATTGAGATCACAGGTGTTGCGCTTACAAAGACAACCTGAGAACTTGAAGTTGTACCATGAAATAATACAGAAGCAACTCGATGACAAATTTATCGAAGTTGTTACAAATGATAACCCAAAGGAAGGTCACTACTTACCACATCATTGTGTACAGAAGAATTCTGCAACTACCCCATTACGGATAGTATTTAATTGCAGTGCTAAATGAGGCCGAGTAGTGTTTCGTTAAACGACTGTCTTCAAACTGGCCTAGCCTAACACAAAGGCTTTACGACGTGCTGTTAAAGTTCCGTATTGGGACTTATGCATATACGGCCGACATCAGCAAGGCATTCCTTAGGGTAGGTCTTCAAGAAGAAGACCGGAACTACACAAAGTTCCTATGGATTAAGGATCCTAACGATCCGAACAGTGAATTAATCACTTACCGTTTGCCTCTGTCCTTTTTTTGGCGCCACGTCATCTCCTTTTCTGCTCCAAGCTACCTTGGATACGCACTTGGAGAAGTCCCAATAGCCCAAACAAGACAGAATTAGCAAAAACCTGTATTTGGATAATTTTCAAGGTACAACCACAGTGAAAGTAAACTGTTGGACATATACCATGNCTCTGACAGGATGACCGATCGCGCGTCCTACCTCTCGACGCGTCGTGAAAGACTGATATCGTCTGGCGCCAACACGGCTGACCCCCCATGCCTATGTGACGTCACTTTTCCCAAAGTTGGTTTTCATTGGCTCCCAGTGCCATGTCGCTGACGGTGACCAATCTGGCGCCACTGACGTCACACAGTTTTGGCGGGAGAACAGACTTGCCAGCGCCATATTGGCTCCCTAAAGGGCCTATCCCACAGGCCAAAATACTACATTTTCGCAAATTTCTCGGCTCTTCGAGAATATTGTTCTCTCCCACATATGTTCAATTGATGCCTGCAATGTAGAGAACGCTCGAGAATAGTGGACATGACTCTTACAGCAGGCGTGGGAGAATCAGAAGGGTGGGAACACCGTCACAATATATATATATATATATATATATATATATATATATATATATATATATATATATATATATATATATATTGTCGGGTTTCACGGTGTTCTCGTTAGAGAAGGGTTAAAGCAACAGTAGACTGGATCTCCTTTCCAGGTGGTTGCTCCAACAATAACCCTTACTCACCGTCGTTCGGCGGGTCTTCCCTCAATCCTCTAGGCTCCACTGCTCGCCTTGGAGAGTACCCCAGTCGATCTCACAACCGGCCTTTAGATTGTAAGATGAGTGAGGGCACAGATCGTTCCCTCAATCTGTGGCCCGCCTCGACACCGAACTCTTACACAGCCTTCAAGGTCGCCAACTGGTTTCAGGTGTCCAGTAACACTGCAGTGGTCAGGTGTAATTGTGGCAAGAGCAAATTCCAAAATATGGTATCAGGCAGGTCACTCAGCTTTACTTCGTTACACGGTCACAAGATAAATGGAGGGGATGATATCAAACACCAAAGAGTTTTGGTATTTTACTTAAAAGACAACGAGAAATATATATGCATCAATGTATCAGGAATAATATATGACAATTGCTCCATTCATAGCATAATATTCTAGAGCGCACCGATATGGTAACATCGGCACGTGTCACCTGTCAGAATGTCAGCTGACCGGGACCCTCGCGATCGTGGGAACAGACTAGTACTTGTTTTATAATTCTGTCACGATCCCCGTTTATTTAACTTTTTTAAAACACTATTCAACATTCACATGGCTTACTTATGATTTCACTGGCCTCACGATCAACATCTTATTCACAATACTCTCACAGTGGCTTTTCACCGTACCAAAAGATTACTCTATTCTTAATAATATTTACTGTGAATGCACTCGCTTGATCGCTGAACTTTTCTTTAGATCTATACTTTCTCTTAAAGAGATATCACTGGCAATCACTTCACGTATATGATATTATTCAGTACACAGTCATGTCATATATAAATCAGTAATCAAATTTCAGGCATATATATCAATAGATCATAGAGATCAACACACAGGCATTTATATCGATAGATATAGAGATCAATCCACAGGCATTTATATCAATAGATCATAGAGATCAATCCACAGGCATTTATATCAATAGATCATAGAGATCAATCCACAGGCATTTATATCAATAGATTATAGAGATCAATCCACAGGCATTTATATCAATAGATCATAGAGATCAATCCACAGGCATTTATATCAATAGATCATAGAGATCAACACACCAATATCTGGTTTACTACCAATATATATAATAATAATAATCACAGATCAATAATAATAGTCACAGTAAATTCTCTGATGAATCTTGGTGCTTGCACACACCCACACATAGATATATATGTAAACTGATACTGTGAGCGCTCTGGGCAGGCTCACCACATACTGTGCACTCTGTGACTTAAACTCAAGTGAGACTTGCTCACGACATATAAAATATCCTGACAAGAAATGTATACCTAACTAAAGGGGAAATGGGAGGGTAACTGTAAACACCTACTTCACCTATCCTAGGATGACAGTTGGGTTGTAGCTCCTGGTCCAGGCTCTCGCCTCGTTCACCATCAGAAACACAAGCCCACGCCTTAGGATGTCGCGTCTCGCCGCTTCTGTACACTGCAGGTCCGTGCTCCTTCCTCTACAGTACGTCGCAGGGTTGAAGTCGGTCTCCTGGCCGTCAACTTTCCTCCCAACTACGGCAGCCAGCCTACGTCTCGGCGGTCGTCGTACGTTTCCCAATTAGTCCTTGTAACTGTATTCCCAGAGGAACTGCCTCTCACCACTACGAAGTCACTGTGAAGTTACCAGCCGTCCCAGACGATGCTGCTTAAGCTCCACACACACAGCACCCGACTTCAGAGCACTTGAAGCTCACTTCACTGTCAATTCCCTCGTCGTCTAGATATATCGCTAGGTATTTGGGAAGACTTCTCGACGTGCTTGCATCCAACTGTTGACTCGTAGGGTTCCACGAAGGTGGGGTTACTGTCAAACTTGACAGGATCGTCGATCACACGTTCAACCTGGTTGACAAGGCTGTCAACCCGGTTCACTCACGGTGGGTGGCCCGGCCACTAAGCTGTCTCTTATACTGGTGAACCGCCAATGACGACACACGTCGATGCCCGGCCCACTTCTTGCAACGCACCTGTCCCCTGAGCACTTGTTGCTCAATATTCTGTCAATTCCTTATCTGAGCCACTTCTGGGTTGCAGGAAGACCTCACAGAGTGCGTGCCAACAACTGGAGACGCTTGCGTCCACCGGAGTTCGGTAAATCCGTCACTCTGACAGGACGACCGATCGCGCGTCCTACCTCTCGGACGTGTCGTGAAAGACTGATATCGCCTGGCGCCAACACGGCCGGACCCCCCATGCCTATGTGACGTCACTTTTCCCAAAGTTGGTTTTCACTGGCTCCCAGTGCCAAGTCGCTGACGGAGACCAATCTGGCGCCACTGACGTCACACAGTTTTGGCGGGAGAACAGACTTGCCAGCGCCATATTGGCTCCCTAAAGGGCCTATCCCACAGGCCAAAATGTTACATTTTCGCAAATTTCTCGGCTCTTCGAGAATACTACTCTCTCCCATATGTTCAATTGATGCCTGCAATGTAGAGAACGCTCGGGAATAGTGGACATGACTCTTACAGCAGGCGTGGGAGAATTAGAAGGGGGGAACACCGTCACAATATATATATATATATATATATATATATAATATATATTATATATATATATTATATATATATATATATATATATATATATTTATATACATATATATATATAATATATAATATATATATATATGTATATATATAATATATATTATATATATATATATATATATATATATATATATATATATATATATATATATATTATATATATACGTGCAGAGACCGTATTTGCAGTACATCTGTATTTAATGTTGCCTCCTCCGCATCAGCTCTAATGCGGCTGAAACGTCGAAATATGCAATAAATACAGGGTTTCTCTCATGATCAATATATTACTCGCTATTTTAACGAGGTACGTTTGTTTGATTGAATATATGTAGTGAATTCGTTCACTACATGCGAGAGCGGGGGCTTACTCACGCCGTTTACCCGTTGTAGCTTTCTCTGTGCCAGAACATTGCCAGAGACTGGAGGAGGTTCAACGGGTCAACGGCGGGTGTACGCCCCCACTCTCGCATGTTGAGAACGAAATGACTACATATACGATATATATGATGCAAACTCGTATTTAATTGCAAATGCACATTAAATACATTATTTTCAATCAGCCATTTGTATCTCGGTAAAGTAGCGAGTAGGACATTGATTAGGAGAGAAGCCTTGTTTTTATTGCATATATTGTTTTTATTGGCGATGCATACCCATCGCCACGATCAGTAATTGGTATATTTTCGGTATAAAATTTGTTATTTCAAACTGCGAATACGTGCAGAGAGCCGGAATTTGGCTCCAAAATATTGCAGAAGCGACGAATTTTGGAAGTTTTGGATATTTTGAAAACTGCAGGGAGGTTTTGTGATAAATGTGATCCATCGCCGCTTGCAGTAATTGACATATTTTCGGTATAAAATGTCGTAATTTCAAACTGCGAATACGTGCAGAGAGCCAGAATTTGGCTCCAAAATACGGCTCAAGGGTCGAATTTGGGACGTTTGGGATATTTTGAAAACTGCGATGGGGGGGTTGGGCAAAATGTGACCCATCGCTGCTCTCAGTATATGGCATACTTTCGGTATAAAAAATCGAAATTTCAAACTGCGAATACGTGCCGAGAGCCAGAATTTGGCTCCAAAATATGGCTCAAGCTTCGAATTTGGGATGTTTGGGATAATTTAAAAACTGCAGGGAGGGTATTCGCAGTTTTAAATTAAGAATTTTTATACAGAAAATATGCCTATTACTAAAAGCGGCGATGGATCACATTTTGCCCAAACCCTTCCTGCAGGTTTCAAAATATCCCAAACATCCCAAATGCGACGCTTGAGCCATATTTTGGAGCCAAATTCTGGCTCCATTCATAATTTCAAACTGCGAATAAGTGCAGAGAGCCAGAATTTGGCTCCAAAATATGGCTCAATCGTCGAATTTGGAATGTTTGGGATATTTTGAAAACTGCAGTGGGGGCTTGGGCAAAATATGACCCATCGCCGCTCTCAGTAATTGGCATATTTTCGGTATAAAAATTCGTAATTTCAAACTGCGAATACGTGCAGAGAGCCAGAATTTGGCTCCAAAATATTGCTCAAGAGTCTAATTTTATGATGTTTCGGATAATTTGAAAACTTCAGAGGGGTTTGGGCAAAATGTGACCCATCGCCGCTCTCAGTAATTGGCATATTTTCGGTATAAAAATTCGTAATTTCAAACTGCGAATACGTGCAGAGAGAGAGAATTTGACTCCAAAACATGGTTCAAGCGTCGCATTTGGGATGTTTGGGATATTATAAAAACTGCAGGGAGGGTTTGTGCTAAATGTGACCCATCGCCGCTTTCAGTAATTGGCATATTTTCGGTATAAAAATCTTAATTTAAAACTGCGAATACGTACAGAGAGCCAGAATTTGGCTCCAAAATATGGCTGAAGGGTTGAATTTGGGATGTATCGGATATTTTGAAAACTGCAGGGGGGTTTGGGCAAAATTTGACCATCGCCGTTCTCAGTAAATGGCATATTTACGGTATAAAAATTCATAATTTAAAACTGCGAATAAGTGCAGAGAGCCAGAATTTGGCTCCAAAATATGGCTCAATCGTCGAATTTGGAATGTTTTGGATATTTTGAAAACTGCAGTTGGGGTTTGGGCAAAATATGACCCATCGCCGCTCTCAGTAATTGGCATATTTTCGGTATAAAAATTCGTAAATTCAAACTGCGAATACGTGCAGAGAGCCAGAATTTGGCTCCAAAATAATGATCAAGAGTCTAATTTTATGATGTTTCGGATAATTTGAAAACTTCAGAGGGGTTTGGGCAAAATGTGACCCATCGCCGCACTCAGTAATTGGAATATTATCGCTATAAAAATTCGTAATTTCAACTGCGAATACGTGCAGAGACCGAGAATTTGACTCCAAAACATGGTTCAAGCGTCGAATTTGGATGATTGGGATATTTTGAAAACTGCAGGGAGGGTTGGCTAAATGTTATCCATCGTCGCTTTCAGTAATTGGCATATTCTCGGTAAAAAAATCTTAGTTTAAAACTGCGAATACGTGCAGAGAGTCAGAATTGGCTCCAAAATATAGCTCAAGGGTCTAATTTTGGATTTTTGTGATATATTTTAAAACTACAATGGGGTTTGAGGTAAAATGTGCGTTGCCACCACTCGCTGCTATCGTCTGTGTGGAGGCAACCGCTCTCATTAATTGGCTATATTTTTCGGATAAAAAATAGTATTTCAAACTGCGATACGTGCTGAGAGCCAGAATTTGCTCCAAAATATGGCTCAGGGTCGAATTTGGGATGTTCTCTGATATATTTTAAAACTTGTCAGGGGGTTTGGGCAAAATGGCGACCCATCACTGCTCTCAAGAAATTGGATAATTAGGTATAAAAATTGAGAATTTCAAAACTGCGAATACATGCGAGAGAGCCCAGAATTTGGCTCGCAAAATAATGCTCAAGGGTCGCATTTGGGATTTTTGGTGATTATTTTAAAACTACAGGGGGTTGTGGCAAAAGTTTGACCCATCACCGCTCTCAAGTAATTGGCATATTTTTCATTATAAAAATTCGAATTTAAACTACGAATAGTTGCATGAGGAAGCACAAATTTCTCCAAAAAGTGGCTCAAGCTTCGAATTTTGGATGTTTAGGATATTTTGAAAACTACAAGGGTGGGTTGTGGGCAAAATGTGAGCCTCTGCCACTCTCAGTATTGGCATATTTTCGGTAATAAAAATTCCGTAAATTCAACTGCAATTACGTGCAAAGAGCCAATTTGGCGCCAAAATCTAGCTCAGTCGTCGAATTTTGGATGTTTCGATATTTTGAAAACTGCAGTGGTTGTTATGGGCAAAATGTGACTCATATCCGCCGGCTCTCAGTAAATGACATATTTCCGGTAAAAAAAAGTCGTAATTTCCAAACTGCGAATACTTGCAGAGAACCCCAGATTTGGGCTCCAAAATATGGCTCAGCGTCCCATTTGGAAATGCTTCGGGATGGGGGCATATCGGAGGTTGTTGTTGCAAACTCGTTGGAGGATGTGGTTAGAGGTGTTTGGGTGGGTTTAAACTGTTAGTATGTAGAGGTATGGGACACATTGGATTGGAGGAAGGAAAGAGGATGTAATAAAAGTATGTGTGTACGAATTCCGTTTAGAAAGAGTGCAATAATGGAGGGATTACTGGGGGAATTGGTATTGACCTTGGTTGGGCTCTGAGAGCAGAGGTGGAATCCTTACGAGAGGACCTGTAGAAAGCTGAAACGTCGGGAGAGAAAAAGAAAAGAAACGTGAGGAAGGACCAAGATAAAAAGACCTTCGTCGTGGAGAGTCGTGGGGACAGGGGTCTTAAGAAGACTTTGATAAAGCCGGCTACAGACGCCCTAAAGACAGAAAATTCATGTCGTGTTCGAGGACGAGTGCTGTGGAGAGACAGCAGTGCCTCGAAAAAAAATCAGAAGGAGCGGCCGAAAGAAGAAGGAGTGCGGGCCCCTCAGGGTGCTCAAAAAGTTAAGGAGGTACCGAAGCGAATTTTTGGTTGTGGGAGATTCCCAGGTGAGTTATTTTGACAGAACGTTTTGTGCAAGGGATAGGGGGAACAGATTAAGAGTTTGCTATCCGGGAGCTGGAATTGGTGTTATTGTTTGAAACATGAATGTTATTATGACGGGAATGGGAACAATAAAAACCCATTATTTGTATTGGTGGGGGTGGTGGTTAATGATGTTGGGAGAGTTGGAAGTGAGGAACTAATACTTAAATTCAAGACAGCAATAGAATTAGGTAGCATAGTTAGGAGAAGGGAGGAATCCCGATCATATGTGGCATATCTTCCAAGAAAGGGAGTGGGAAGTGAATGAATGTCGAGGGCACATGGTGTCAATTGCAGGCTGGAAAGATATTGAAATCAAATGCAATATTTAATGAGGACAACTGGGAACACTCATGGAAGAAATGAAATGTATTCTCTGTATGGGGTTTTGTTATTATCGAGAAGTGGGTTGTTGCTGTTGCAAACTTGTTGGATGAAGTGGTTAGAGGTGTTGTTTGGGTTTTTAAACTGTTAGTAGATAGAGGTATGGGAAGTAATTTGGAGGAAGAGAATAAAAGTAGGTGTTTGCAGGAGAAAGGAATTGGCAAATGATCAGAGAAAGAGAAGGCCTCAAAATAACAATTCACTTAGGGTATATTCACCAAAAGTAGAAGTCTAAGAAATAAAATTACGAATTAAATGCTCTTGTAAGCACAGAAAAAATAGGGATATATTTGCACTACCGAAAACGTGGATGAATGTTGAGAATAGAGAACTATTATCCGAATATCAAATAATTGGATTTTAAAATATTTAAACACGAAGATATATTCGACGAGGAGTTTGGAGTTGAAGTAGCAGTTACGTTAGGGACAATTGGAAAGTAGTCTCCAAGATGGAATCAAAACTGAGCCACACACATAAATTATTTGGATAGAATTAAAAGAAAAAAAAAAAGTCAATATCTATAAGAGGACGTTGCTATGATATGGCCCCCAACTTTAGACAGAATGGAAGCACAGCATCTATGGGATGAATATTCATAGGGCATCTAGATCTAAACGTATTTATGTCATGGGTGACTTTATATTTGAGTGGCTAAAGCTGGAGTATTGAACAAAACAGGGAATAGTGAACCAGAAGGATCTTTTATAGAATTAAGTGACGATTGCTTTTTACGCAACACATTAATGAACCAACACGGGAAAGTAATGTTTTAGATTTAGTGTTTTAACAAACAAGAGTAAACACAACATTAAGACATCGAAAATGAGGGAGTGAGCTAGGGCAACCTTGATCACAAAGAAAGACATCGGTTTTGCGTAGCATGGATAGAACTGTAGGGAAAATTATTTAAAGGCCAATTTCGAAAAAAAAGGCCCTGATGATCAGAATCGCCTCTAAGAAATTTTTTTGTTCAAATTGATTGGAAAGTGTTTGGTATGGGTTGTGGGCCGGTTTTGGAGCGAAACGGAACCCAGCGATAGGTGATGTTAATGGGGATGTCGATGTAGATTCAATTAGTAAGCGTATTTAAAAACAATCTAAACAAAGAACAGGAAAATAGTATACCACACAAATTGCGAATAGATCGATTACTATTGACCCAAAGTAGATAACAAAAAATTAGAAGACTCTATAGGTAAAGAGAGAGCTTTGTACAAAAGGATTACAAATGGGGAAGTCACTTTAGAAAAGGAATTAGTACAACTAGTTAAAAATGTTAAAAAAGAGATAGGATACGGAAGAAGCAAAAAGAAACTATGAGTTCGCTTCTAGCAGGGCAAGCAAGGACAACTTCCTAAAGGGTTTTTCTCATTTGCTATCGGACTGAAGAATGGGAAAGGGATAGGGTCCATTTTTAAAAAACGTCAGAGGTAAGGTCAAATAAAGAAGTGATGAAAGAGATGAGTAGTATTTGTTAAATAAAGATTTGGTGAGAAAGTCTGTAATTAGTACTAACGAAGGAACTTAACAATATGCCTTCAGCGTAACAAGTCTATGTGGTGTGGGACTGGAGGACTGGTTGACGACCCGTTAGCAGTTAATAGGGAGGTGATCTTCTTAAATAAATAGTAAACTCAAACCAAAAACAAATCCCCCGGGAGGGATGAAGAGTGTTGCCAGAAGTGCGTGAAAGAAGCAAAGGGAGCTTTGTGACCCACTGTCAATCAAATTTAATAAATAAAAAAATTTTTAAATTTAATTATTTTATTTCTGCCAATTTTTTTTTGTTTTTTGCCATTTTTTTTTTAAGAAAGGAGATAGTAACTGCGTCTAACTATCTACCAATTAGCCTAACGTCTCTATTGTGGGAAAGTTACTTCGTCTCTATAATAGCACATAAATTCTCCTTCACGAACCGCACAGAGAAAAACATAAATTAATATTTTAGTCGCAACATGGTTTTTATAAATGGCCGTCATGTTTAACAAATTTGTTCTCTTTTTATCCTAGCATAGTTTGTTGATGAGTTGATATGGTAAGGATTGTGATGTTGGTACCCTTGATTTAGCAAAGCTTTCGATACAGGCCACATGAAAGACTTTTGATTATAAAACATCAAGAGACTCATGGTATGGGGGTGCGAGATTAACGATTAGGGACATGGGTAATTATACCAAAGGAAACAAGAGGTTAGTTATAAATGGAGTCAAGTCAGAGGGGACAATGTTGTAAAGTGGAGTGCCTCAAGGATCTGT
>WNGS01077709.1:0-10564 GCA_020271785.1 Procambarus virginalis | reverse complement strand
TAGGTAGTCGAAAAACATTATTTCATGAAAACTTGGCTAATTAGGCAAATCAGGCCTTGCATAGTAGGCTGAGAAGTGCGTTCTGGCTACTAGGTACGATAATATATATTATATATATATATATATATAATATATTATATATATATACTATATAGATATATATTATATATATATATATATATATATAGATATATATATATATATATATATATATATATTATATATATATATATATTTATATATATTCTGCATTTTTCTTCCATGTCGTTCTTCACTCCCGTACGTTGTTATTTTTACTGTGCAGATTTGGGACCTGTCCCTCCAGTATTTTCCATGTGTATATTATTTGATTCTTTCTCGTCTCCTTTCTAGTGAGCACATTTGGAGTGCTTTGAGACGATCCCCAATAATTTCGGTGCTTTATCTCGTCTATGCGTGCCGTATATGTTCTCTGTATTCCTTCAATTTCAGCAATCTCTCCTGCTCTGAAGGGGGAAGTGAGTATCGAGCAGTACTCAAGACGGGACAACACAAGTGATTTGAAGAGGACAACCATTGTGACGGGATTTCTGGACTTGAAGGTTCTCGTAATCCATCCTATCATTGTTCTGGCTGACGCAATACTTGCTTGGTTATGCTCCTTAATCGTTAGGTCGTCGGACATCATTATTCCCACATCCTTGACATGCTGTTTTCCTACTATGGGCATATTCGATTGTGTTTGTACCGTGTATTATGTTTAAGATCCCCATTTTTGCCGTATCTGAGTACCTGGAATTATCACCGTTAAACATCATGTTATTTTCGGCTGCCCAATCGAAAACTTTGTTAATATCTGTTTGTAGTTTATCAATGTCTTCAGCAGAGGTAATTTTCATGCTGATTTTTGTATCATCTGCAAAAGATGACACGAAGCTGTGTCTTGTGTTTTTGTCTATGTCGGATATGAGAATAAGGAACTGCAGTGGTGCAAGGACTGTACCTTGAGGTACAGAGCTTTTAACTCGGACTCGATTTTACTTGATTGACTGTTACTCTTTGTGTTCTGTTCGACAGGAAATTGAGTATCCAGCGTCCTACTTTACCAGTTATACCCATTGACCTCATTTTGTGTGCAATCGCTCTATGGTCACATCTGTCGAATGCCTTTGCAAAATCAGTGTATATGACATCTGCATTATGTTTTTCCTCTAATGCCTCCGTGAATTTGTCATAGTGGTCAAGTACTGTGAGAATCATGATCTTCCTGCTCTAAATCATGTTGGCCTGGATTGTGGAGGTCATTGGTTTCCATGAATCTAGTGACCTGACTCCTGATCACTCTCTCAAGTACTTTTATTATGTGGGACGTTAGTGCAAACTGGTCTATAATTCTTTGCCAATGCTTTGCTACCCCCCTTGTGTAGAGGGGCAATGTCTGCTGCTTTAAGCGCATCTGGTATCTTCCCCGTGTCCAAGCTCTTCCTCCACACTATACTGAGCGCCTGTGCTACTGGCACTTTGCATTTCTTATAAATATTGAATTCCATGAGTCTGGACCCGGGCTGAGTGCCCTGGGTCCAAATTTCTCTTTCAAAGTCTGCCACACTTATGCTGATATCAGTTATATTTACAGGTGTTTGAGTATTATTCATAAAGAAAGTGTCCGAATCTTCCACTTTCATGCTGAGTATCGGAGTGCTAAACATGTCTTCATACTGCTTTTTTAGGATTTCACTAATTTCTTTGTGATCCTCTGTGTATTGTTACGGTGCCCTCTCCTATCTCTTTTGTTTGCCTGCTGTAAGAGTCATATCGACTCTCCCTACTGTTTCTCTGAGGTACAGGGAAGTCTGTTGGTATGTGTGGCGACCAGATCGGCCGCCAGTTAAGGGGAGAAACTTACATTATAAGTCTGTAGGTAAGGGGAAAGAGGCGCCCGGATACAAATGAAATAGTAACCCCTACCTGCAGATCCGCCGTGTTGTAGAAAATGCTAGCCGTGTGCGGATTGGGTGGCTCGGGTCACAGGCGACCAATCAGAGCCCGCCGTGACGTCACCGAGTGCCCCGGGCGGCGCCAACGTCAGAGTTGACCTGACAGTAGAGGCGACAGGACGCACCTCAGTCAGCTCTCAAGGATTGGAGGCTCTACAGGCCTTTCTCAGTGGATTAGAGCTAGCCATCGCAGCCCACCTAATATATTGGAGACCCCGCGCTTCTGGGAAGCGAAAAGGAACTGAGTTCATTGAGCAGAGAAGTGCCAAACTCGGAAAATTGTCGGCGGCGACGCTGGACGTTGAGGGCCTGGGAGGTGTGGCGGGCAGGCTTAGCTGTGACCGGGTCACATCCACTGAGGGTGTTAGAGGGACGACACCGTTCCTAGGACGAGGAGCAACGCCTTGTGGAAGGAACGTGTGTGTGAATATGGTGATTAGCTCAGCGCCCATTGGTGAACCAAGATTGGGATAGCTGAATCTCAGGGAGTGGAACGGCGACGACGCGAAGGCTTCACGACACCTGAGGACCTGTGGGAACGTTCCTGGATCGCCAAGGATCGACTCAGGAAGCGTGGGACCCTCACATCATCGAGGGACAGGCGTCGTGAGCCAGGAATGTTAAGGTAGATCAATTTTCCCTCCCATTACCCCTTTGTGTGAGTAGGCTAAATAGGCCACAATATTCACTTATGCATGTGGCAATAGGACGTTAATACTTTAGTAGTAGAATAGGCTGCAGGGCAGCTTATGTCCAGGACTGTCAGAGAGGACAGTGTGTGTGTGTGGATGGCAGGACAGTGAAGAAGAGGTGCCGACGTGGTGAAGAGGCCCTTCTGTGAGAGAGTGTGTGACTCCTGTCTATCTGCCCAGTTGAAGGAGCCTGGAGAACGTGAGAGAAGAGTTGCTGACAATCTCCAGAGTTATTATTATTATTTTCATTTTCTTGTATCACTTGTAATCATATGTGATCATGTAATTCGTGTCAGTAAATTCACACATTTTATTATTGTGTTTAAGTGTGCCTCCATTGCAAAATTTCTCTATTGAGCATACACGAGGGTTATCATAGTACCATCTAGGGAACACCACGTTCCCTATAGAATTTCTTATTGCCTAGGGAGTGGCACACAGCACAGACTTATATAAAAGTGTACCCTTAGCCATCCGATCAGTACTAGTGTCTGAATGGCGGCAACTAGTAACGTGGTGGTTAGAGAGAGGTAAAGCCACACGGACCTTCATGGGAGAGTACCCTGGGCCGACAGTCCAATAGCAGATCTTGGGAGTAGCAACACTGGCAACAAACAATATATATACACCCACTGAACTGCATCGCTGGGGTGCAGGTATAATAACCCAGCTGGCGACCTTGTTGAGGAAAAGATAGAGAAGACGGGCGGGAAAGGAGTTCCTGCAACCTTTTTGTCTGGCAGGCAAGACTCAGGGGAGTTACTGTTATAAGGTGAGCCTGAGTCTTCCTTCACTCCTCCTCGGGTCTAGCCGGAGCTGTTAATAGCAGTTTCCCCGTGGTTGACTGAAGGGCTTCCAGGGTGAATCAGTGGCACCCCTTTTCAGTGGTGGAAGCAAAGACCTGCGGAGGTGGGCATTGCTGGTCTTCTCCTGTGGGACCAAGGAGACTCCGGTGAATCCCGGGAGTCGGAGGGGCTGAGCATTCGGCCTTTTGAGCCCATAGCAGCCGAGTGCTAGCAGAGCCCCGGCCCACCCCCCGTGACAGTATGTACCTTCGCTAATACGAATAGGTCCAATACTGGCAGTGGTTTTCGCTTTTGATTTAGCATATGTGATGAAATATTTTGTGTTTTTCATTATTTCTTGAATTGCTGTCTGTTCTAGTTGCCTTTCTTCAGTCTGATAGGAATGCCTCAGTCTCTGTTTGATTTCTTCAATCTCCCTGTTTAAATTATTTCTTCTCTGTATGGAGAGTCGTGTATTCTTAAGCATTTCCGTTAATTTCTTCCTGCTTTTGTAATGTCGTCTGCGTTATCTTTCTACATTGGACCTCTTTCTGGCTTTCCTCAAAGGAACATGTTTCAGACAGACTTCATATGCTTCAGAAGTCAGTTTTTTCTATTCCTTGTGTAGGATTTTTATTTCTTAGGACATTTTCCCATTGAATGTTTGTAAGTTCCCTGTTTATTTTCTCCCAGTCTATCCTTTTATTATTAAAATTGAATTTATTGAATAGCCCTTCTCGCTTGTTGATTCTCTTGGGCCTACTTTTTTTTTTTTTTTTTTTTTTTTTTTTTTTTTATAGATATATACAAGAGTTGTTACATTCTTGTACAGCCACTAGTACGCGTAGCGTTTCGGGCAGGTCCCTGGAATACGATCCCCGCCGCGAAGAATCGTTTTTTCATCCAAGTACACATTTTACTGTTGCGTAAACAGAGGCTACAGTTAAGGAATTGCGCCCAGTAAATCCTCCCGGCCAGGATACGAACCCATGACATAGCGCTCGCGGAACGCCAGGCGAGTGTCTTACCACTACACCACGGAGACTGCTTAAATACTACCGTTATTAATGTTAGTTTGCACTTCATTGAGCTTGTGGTCCGAGTACATAGTGTCTGAGACAGTAATGTCTCTGAATAGCTCTTCATTGTTCGTGAATATCAAGTCCAGCGTGTTTTCGTTCATAGTTGGTGCTGTAATATGCTGACTGAGCGAGAATTTGTCACAGAATCTCAGCAGTTCTCTGACCTGTGGTTGGTTATTTCCAGGTTGACTTCTTGCTATAATGTTATTGTTTACTATTCTCCATTTTAAACTGGGTAGATTGAAGTCTCCAAGGAAGATGATGTCTGGTACTGGGTTTGCTAGGTTATCAAGGATATTCTCTATTTTGTGGATGTGTTCAGTGACTTCCTCAACTGTTGCATCTGGAGGTTCGTATATTAAAATAATAAGTAAATTCATATTTTCTACCTTGATTCCAAGTATCTCTACCACCTCATTGGACGAGTTCAGGAGCTCTGTGCATGCCTGAACTCGACATTCTGAAACATGTGCACACATACATATATACATACATACACACACACACACACACACACACACACACACACACACACACACACACACAGAGGGGGGCCAGGTAGCCTGGTGGATAGCGTGCAGGATTCGTAATTCTGTGGCACGGGTTCGATTCCCGCACCCGCAGAAACAAATGGGCAAAGTTTCTTTCACCCTGAATGCCCCTGTTACCTAGCAGTAAATAGGTACCTGGGAGTTAGTCAGCTGTCACGGGCTGCTTCCTGGTGTGTGTGTGTGTGTGTGTGTGTGTGTGTGTGTATTCACTTAGTTGTATTCACTTAGTTGTATTTTACGGGGGTTGAGCTTTGCTCTTTCGGCCCGCCTCTCAACTGTCAATCAACTGTTTACTAACTACTTTTTTTTTTTTTTTCCACACCACACACACACACACACCCAGGAAGCAGCCCGTGACAGCTGACTAACTCCCAGGTACCTATTTACTGCTAGGTAACAGGGGCATTCAGGGTGAAAGAAACTTTGCCCATTTGTTTCTGCCGGTGCGGGAATCGAACCCGCGCCACAGAATTACGAATCCTGCACGCTATCCACCAGGCTACCTGGCCCCCTGTGTGTGTGTGTGTGTGTGTGTGTGTGTGTGTGTACTCACCTAGTTGTACTCACCTAGTTGTGCTTGCGGGGGTTGAGCTCTGGCTCTTTGGTCCCGCCTCTCAACCGTCAATCAACAGGTGTACAGTTTCCTGAGCCTAATGGGCTCTATCATATCTACATTTGAAACTGTGTATGGAGTCAGCCTCCACCACATCGCTTCCTAATGCATTCCATTTGTCAACCACTCTGACACTAAAAAAGTTCTTTCTAATATCTCTGTGGCTCATTTGGGCACTCAGCTTCCACCTGTGTCCCCTAGTGCGTGTGCCCCTTGTGTTAAACAGCCTGTCTTTATCAACCCTGTCGATAAGGAAGAGCAAAGCCGAAAGAGCCGAAAGAGCAAAGCTCAACCCCCGTAAATACAACTAAGTGAATACACACACATACACACACACACACATACACACACACACACACACATATACACACAACAAGAAACTGACTAACTCCTGGAAACATATTAAATGAGAAGCAAACTGCACCATTGTGTGATTGGAAATGTACCTAACTATTTCTGTCCCACCTGAGATTCGAACCTGGAATTCCTATTGAGAGTTGACAACGAACCCGATTATACTACCAGGACCCGCATGTAAATAATGTTTTTATTTGTAATAAATTTTAGTTAAAATTATTGAAATTGATCAATACTGCAGATTTTACCACTGCAATACGAAAGTAAATGTTCCTGCATGATTAAAGTACTTTGATGTAGCCTGGAATGATGGCTGTACTTCAAAATTGTTCTTTATGAATTTATTATGCATGTTTGACATATTTAGTCAACTTGATAAACGAGCACATGACTCGATCAATATACGGCTAGCAATGAATGGGTAATGGTGCAAATCACCATTACCGAGATCACCTTCACCTAGGTATTTGCCGGTAAGCCTAACTCACTATCTGTCTCCAACTATGACATACAATACTAAAATGTTAACCAAACCACACACTAGAATAAGGGACGAGACGCTTCGGTCCGTCCTGGACCATTCTCCAGTCAATTGTGAAATATTAATCGACATGAGAATGGTCCAGGACAGACCGAAACGTCTCGTCCCCTCACTTTCTAGTGTGTGGTTTGGTCAACATATTTCAGCCACGATATTGTGACTCATCGTCTGGACAATACTAAAATGTTTGCTCAGTATAGCAAAAGTATTATTTAATGTTATACATGGAAGGTTGTTTAATACTCTACAATAAAAACCACGGCAACATTATTTTCAAAACAATCTATATTAAGTAAGGTACAGTACATTGAGAAAATTCACTGGAGCCGTGATGAGGAGAGGATTCCAACCTAGACCAACCATCCATTCCAACCATCTTGTGGGTGGTAGTGGAACCCATAAAAATCCTGTGGGTGTTAGTGGGCCCCATACCCATCATGTCAGTGGTAGTGGACCCCATACCCATCTTGTGGGTGGTAGTGGACCCCATACCAATCTTGTGGGTGGTAGTGGATCCCATACCTATTTTGTGGGTGGAAGTGGACCTCATACCCATCTTGTGGGTGGTAGTGGACCCCATACCAATCTTATGGATGGTAGTGGACCCCATACCAATCTTGTGGGTGGTAGTGGACCCCATACCAATCTTGTGGATGGTAGTGGACCCCATACCAATCTTGTGGGTGGTAGTGGACCCCATACCTATCCTGTGGGTGGTAGTGGACCCCATGCCCATTTTGTGGGGGGTAATGGAACCCATACCCATTTTGTGGATGGTAGTCGACCCCATACCCTTCTTATCGGTGGTAGTGGACCCCATACCCTTGTCGATTGTAGTGAACCCCATACTCATCCTGTGGGTGGTAATGGACCCCATACCCATCTTGTGGGTGGTAGTGGACCCCATACCCATCCTGTGGGTGCTAGTGGACCCCATACCCATCTTGTTGGAGGTAGTGGACCCTATACTCATCCTGTGGGTGGTAGTGGACCCCATACTAATCCTGTGGGTGGTAGTGGACCTTATACCCATCCTGTGGGTGGTAGTAGACCCTATACCCACCCTGTGGGTGGTAGTTGGACCCCATTCCCATCCTGTGGGCGGTATTGGACCAGATACCCTTCCTATGTGTGGTAGTGGACCCCATACCCATCTCTTGTGGGTGCTAGTGGACCCCCATACCCATCTTGTAGGCGAATAGTGGACCGCCATACTTATCCTGTGGGCAGTAGTGAAGCCCATACCCATCCTGCAGGCGGTAGTGGATCATGTACCCATCCAGTAGGCGGTAAGAACATAAGAACAAAGGTAACTGCAGAAGGCCTATTGGCCCATACGAGGCAGCTCCTATTTATAACCACCCAATCCCACTCATATATATGTCCAACCCATGCTTAACACAATCGAGGGACCCCACCTCCACAATGTTACGCGGCAATTGGTTCCACAAATCAACAACCCTGTTACTGAACCAGTATTTACCCAAGTCTTTCCTAAATCTAAACTTATCCAATTTATACCCATTGTTTCGCGTTCTGTCCTGTGTTGATACTTTCAATACCCTATTAATATCCCCTTTGTTATGTCCATTCATCCACTTGTAAACCTCTATCATGTCACCCCTAACTCTTCGCCTTTCCAGTGAATGCAAATTAAGCTTTGTTAATCTTTCTTCATATGAAAGATTTCTAATTTGGGGAATTAACTTAGTCATCCTACGCTGGACACGTTCAAGTGAATTTATATCCATTCTATAATATGGCGACCAAAACTGAACTGCATAATCTAAATGGGGCCTAACCAGAGCAAGATATAGCTTGAGAACCACACCAGGTGTCTTGTTACTTACGCTGCGATTAATAAATCCGAGTGTCCGATTTGCCTTATTACGAACATTTATGCATTGATCCTTTTGTTTTAAATTCTTACTAATTATAACTCCCAGATCCCTTTCGCAATCCGACTTCGCAATCTCAACAGTGGACAACACCATCTAGCTCGTATCTTGTAACTCTATCATCATTACCTAGCCTCAGAACTTTACATTTGTCAGCATTAAACTGCATCTGCCAGTCCTTTGACCATTTCAAAACCCTATCTAGATCAACTTGAAGTGATAGTGAGTCCTCCTCCGAATTAATTTCCCTACCGATTTTCGTATCATCGGCAAATTTGCAAATGTTGCTACTCAAACCTGAATCTAAATCATTTATATATATTATAAACAACAGAGGTCCCAAGACAGAGCCTTGAGGCACTCCACTTACAACATTTTCCCACTCTGACTTGACTCCATTTATACTAACTCTCTGTTTCCTTTGATATAGCCATGTCCTAATCCAGCTTAATATAGCACCCCGAATACCATGAGCCTCTATCTTTTTAATCAGTCTTTCATGTGGCACTGTATCGAAAGCTTTGCTAAAGTCAAGGTACACAACATCACAATCCTTACCACTATCAACTGCCTCAACTATGCTAGAATAAAAAGATAACAAATTTGTTAAACATGAACGGCCATTTATAAAACCATGTTGCGACTCAATTATTAATTTATGTTGACCAGACCACACACTAGAAGTTGAAGGGACGACGACGTTTCGGTCCGTCCTGGACCATTCTCAAGTCGCTTGTGATGAGGAGGTAGAGAACGGGTAATAAATAGGCAAGAGAGAGGTGAGGAGGAAAGTAAGGTGTAGAGAATAGTAGTAATAATGAGAACTGCAGAAGGCCTATTGGCCCATACGAGGCAGCTCCCATTATAACCACCGAAGGAAAAGTAATAGGAATAAGAAGAGGATAGCAAGGGAGCAAGGTAGGAGAAGAGAGAAAGAAAAGGAAAGAGAAAGAAAGATAAATGGAAGGGGTAAGCTTATGTTAAGTCACGTTTGTTAGAAAGATTAGAGCATTTGAGTATGTACTGTGAAAGGGAAGAGTCCACAGCAACAAAGCCAGGACTCATGTTCATGTTGGGTACTTGGTGTATAAGAGCCGATTCTACAAGACGGCGTCTGTGAAGAGTAGAGGCAGGAAAGATTATTTTGGAGGAAGACCAATCAATGGGATGATTAGAATCCCTCACATGGCAGAAGAGAGCATTGTTAGTGTCTGCAGACTTAACACTTCTCTTGTGTTCTTTAAGTCTGTCATTCAGTGTACGGCCAGTTTCGCCAAAGTATTGGAGAGGACAAGATGAACAGGAAATAGGGTAGACACCAGCAGCATTTGAAGCAGGAGGAGCAGTGTGAACTAGATTGCTACGAAGTGTGTTAGTTTGTCGAAAGGCGAGTTTAATGTCAAGAGGACGAAAGGTATTGGTAAAAGTTTTGAGTTCAGATATGAAGGGAAGGCATAGTACAGTGCTACTACTGTTGGAAGCAGGTTTAGGATGAAAGAAATTTCGTTTAGCTTGAGAGTAGGCAGAGTTGATGAAATGCAAAGGATAACCAAGGCGAGAGAATGATTTGTAGATAAAGGAAATTTCAGAATCAAGAAACTGAGGGTCGCTGATGCGTAGAGCGCGGAGGAAGAGAGAGACGAGGACATTTTTCTTAACAGAAGGAGGATGGTAGGAAAAGAAGTGAATGTACATGCCACTGTGCATGGGTTTACGGTAGACAGAGAAAGAGAACCCAGACACAGAGCTGTGAACATGAACATCCAGAAAAGGAAGGAGGGAATTAGATTCCCACTCAACTTTGAAATGGATAGAAGGAGCCAGATTGTTAAGAGAGGCGAGGAAAGGCTGGAAAAGATTAAGGTCATGAGGCCATAAAGCAAAAATGTCATCAACATAGCGAAGCCAGAGAGAGGGACGAGTATCAATAGAAGGAAGAAGAACAGTTTCGAAGTATTCCATGTAGAAATTAGCAAGAACAGGGGAGAGAGAACCCATAGCGACACCGAAAGTTTGAGTGTAATATTTACCGTTAAAGAGAAAGAATTAGATTCAACACAGAGTCTAAT
>WNGS01077704.1:0-13766 GCA_020271785.1 Procambarus virginalis | reverse complement strand
TCATATATATTTTAGTAGTCCTGGATACAGCACTGTCGTAGACGTTGAGACGAAGCCTGGAGCAGAGCAGAGAGCTGAGTGAGGCCGGAGTCACGGAGCTCTATGTGGGAGAGCGTACTGAGCGTCGGTACAGTATCTCGCAAGTTGTCGGCTCCTAGACCACACTTGAAAGTAGACTTTAAGGCGTCCCTGTACATACCAGTTGCGTTGCTCCGGGGAGTATGGGTTCGAGTCACTTCTGGGGTGTGAGTTTCAGTTGTATCTAGTCCTGGGGACCATTCAGGCTTGTTTGCATTTGTGTTCCTCACGTGTTGCCCCAAAAAATGAGGTGATTTTGATAAAATGCTATGCCCAAGATTACATCCGAGTCCCGGCGGGGAGTGGTTCATATAGCCCTCGGCTATCACTTCCTTCTGTCCGGTCGTGATGGTCAAGTGGATAAAGGCGACCCAGTACATACCAGTTGCGTTGCTCCTGGGAGTATGGGTTCGAGTCACTTCTGGGGTGTGAGTTTTCAGTTGATCTAGTCCTGGGGACCATTCAGGCTTGTTTGCATTATATATATATATATATATATATATATATATATATATATATATATATATATATATATATATATATTATATATATATATATTAGTATATTTTGGTAGGAGTCTTTCTTGTAAACATATATTATTAATATGACCGAAGAAGTAAGATTAATAATTCTAACACGATTTTTCTAAATATTTCTTATGTTTCTTTTCACTGTTGATGGTAATTGAAAAATCAATTCTCCAAAATTCGTTTTTATTTCTTGTCTGACGCGACACTTGAACGTGTTTCGTAATAACTTATTATATTTTCAAAGATTTTAGTTTACATACACACAACTATAACCTGCAAACACTAAACAAAGTTCTAGTTTGCTATGATTTAAGCAGCTTTCATCTTACATACCCGCATTTTGTGTGGGGTGATATGTTACAACAGTTTTGGATGGGTGAACAAAACTTTCAACACAAGACAGAACACGAAACAATGGGAATAAATTGGGTAAATTAAAGGGAAAATGGAAGTAACTGCAAAGGGCCTATTGGCCCATATTTCTTGATGCTTCTATATTGGTCCGGAGTCTTGACGTGCGTAGAATATAGTTGTGCACTAATTGGCTGTTGATTGTTGGTGTTGACTTCTTGATGTGTAGTGCCTCGCAGATGTCAAGCCGCCTGCTATCTCTGTATCTATCGAAGATTTCTGTGTTGTTTGTTAAAATTTCTCTGGTGATGATTCTGGTTGTGGGAAGAGATTATATGTTCCTTAATGGAGCCCTGTTGCTTATGCATCGTTAATCGCCTGGAAAGAGATGTTGTTGTCTTGCCTATATACTGAGTTCTTTGAGGCTTACAGTCCCCAAATGGGCATTTGAAGGCATAGACAACGTTGGTCTCTTTTAAAGCATTCTGCTTTGTGTCTGGAGAGTTTCTCATGAGTAGGTTGGCCGGTTTTTTTGGTTTATATTATATCGTCAAATGTATCTTCTGATTTTTTCCTGTAGGGATAACGTTCCTATCAACAATATCTTTCAGGACCCTTTCCTCCGTTTTATGAGCTGTGGAAAAGAAGTTCCTGTAAAATAGTCTAATATGGGGTAAAGGTGTTGTGTTATTTGTCTCCTCAGAGGTTGCATGGCGTTTCACCTTTCTTTTTATGAAGTCTTCAACGAAACCATTGGAGAAGCCGTTGTTGACTAGGACCTGCCTTACCCTACAGAGTTCTTCATCGACTTGCTTCCATCCTGAGCTGTGGCTGAGAGCACGGTCGACATAAGCGGTAACAACACTCCTCTTGTACCTGTCTGCGCAGTCACTGCTGGCATTGAGGCACATTCCTATGTTTGTTTCCTTAGTGTAGACTGCAGTGTGGAAACCTCCTCTCCTTTCCATGACTGTTACATCTAGAAAGGGCGGCTTTCCATCCTTCTCCATCTCGTAAGTGAAACGCAACACAGATTTTCACTCAAATGCCTCTTTCAGCTCCTGCAGATATCTGACATCAGGTACCTGTGTAAAAATGTCGTCAACGTACTTTGGGCATAGCATTTTATCAAATCACCTCATTTTTTGGATCAACACGTGAGGAACACAAATGCGAACAAGCCTGAATGGTCCCCAGGACTATAAGCAACTGAAAACTCACACCCCAGATGAGTTTGGCGGGATGAGGTCCAGTCGTGATGGTCAAGCGAATTAAGGCGTCCCTGTACATACCAGTTGCATTGCTCCTGGCAGTATGGGTTCGAGTCACTTCTGGGGTGTGAGTTTTCAGTTGCATATAGTCCTGGGGACCATTCAGGCTTGTTCGCATTTGTGTTCCTCACGTGTTGTCCCAAAAAATGAGGTGATTTGATAAAATTTATGCCCAAGATTACCATCAGAGTGCCGGCGGGAAAGTGATAGCTTTGGCTATCACTTCCTTATGTCCGGTCGTGATGGTCAAGCGGATTAAGGCGTCCTGTATATACCAGTTGCGTTGCTCCTGGCAGTATGGGTTCGAATCACTTCTGGGGTGTGAGTTTTCAGTTGCATATAGTCCTGGGGACCATTCAGGCTTGTTCGCATTCGTGTTCCTCACGTGTGCCCCAAAGAATGAGGTGATTTGATAAAATGCTATGCCCAAGATTACTATCCGAGTGCCGGCGGGGAAGTGGTTCAAATAGCTTCGGCTATCACTTCCTTATATCCGGTCGTGATGGTCAAGTGGATTAAGGCGTCCTGTATATACCAGTTGCATTGCTCCTGGCAGTATGGGTTCGAGTCACTTCTGGGGTGTGAGTTTTCAATTGCATATAGTCCTGGGGACCATTCAGGCTTGTTCGCATTTGTGTTCCTCACGTGTGCCCCAAAGAATGAGGTGATTTAATAAAATGCTATGCCCAAGATTACTATTCGAGTGCCGGCGGGGAAGTGGCTCAGATAGCTTCGGCTATCACTTCCTTATGTCTGGTCGTGATGGTCAAGTGGATTAAGGCGTCCTGTATATACCAGTTGCGTTGCTCCTGGCAGTATGGGTTCGAGTCACTTCTGGGGTGTGAGTTTTCAGTTGCATATAGTCCTGGGGACCATTCAGGCTTGTTCGCATTCGTGTTCCTCACGTGTGCCCCAAAGAATGAGGTGATTTGATAAATGCTATGCCCAAGATTACTATCCGAGTGCCGGCGGGGAAGTGGTTCAAATAGCTTCGGCTATCACTTCCTTATATCCGGTCGTGATGGTCAAGTGGATTAAGGCGTCCTGTATATACCAGTTGCATTGCTCCTGGCAGTATGGGTTCGAGTCACTTCTGGGGTGTGAGTTTTCAATTGCATATAGTCCTGGGGACCATTCAGGCTTGTTCGCATTTGTGTTCCTCACGTGTGCCCCAAAGAATGAGGTGATTTAATAAAATGCTATGCCCAAGATTACTATTCGGGTGCCGGCGGGGAAGTGGCTCAGATAGCTTCGGCTATCACTTCCTTATGTCTGGTCGTGATGGTCAAGTGGATTAAGGCGTCCTGTATATACCAGTTGCGTTGCTCCTGGCAGTATGGGTTCGAGTCACTTCTGGGGTGTGAGTTTTCAGTTATATATATATATATATATATATATATAATATATATATATATATATATATATAATATATATATATATATATATATATATATATATATATACGTGTGTGTGTACTCTGGCATATTAATATTACCTACCTAACAATTGCTGTGTTAGGATATGTTAGCTTAATAAAGCTGATTGTTCATTGTTGAGAAATATGTTAAGAAACAATATAATTATCAAGAATGTAGCTTACATACCAAAATGAACTTTATTAAATTAGGATTCAATTTAACTACCGCTCAAAGGATGAGTAGTTGAGGCATAATAAAGGAACTAAGCTGATAAAATGAAAGATTGGAAAACAATATTAGAGAGATAAACTCGAGAGATGTTTTCATTTTAATCCGAAAATTATTTTAGGATCAAGACGAACTGTGAGTCAGGCAACTGGTCCCCACGCTATCGTGATGGGAGATTAGCCCATTACACGTGGTAATGACTATTGTATAATTGTGCAGTTAAGAACAACCGGGTAAAGGGGTAATGGACATTTTGGTTGATTGTTCTACCTGGGAATCCTCCACTATTTTAGTATCTTATGTATGTATTTATGTATATGTATGTATGTATGTATGTACTCACCTAGTTGTGCTTGTGGGGGTTGAGCTTTGGCTCTTTGGCCCCGCCTCTCATCCGTCAATCAACTGATGTATTATTCTTGAGCCTACTGGGCTCTGTCATATCTATATTTGAAACTGTGTATGGAGTCAGCCTCCACCACATCACTTACTAATGCATTCCATATACTAACTACTCTGACACTGAAAAAAGTTCTTTCTAATGTCTCTATGGCTCATTTGGGTACTCAGCTGCCACCTGTGTCCCCGTGTGCGTGTGCCACCCGTGTTAAATAATCCATCCTTGTCTACCCTGTCAATTCCCTTGGGAATTTTGCATGTGGTGATCATGTCTCCCCGAGCTCTTCTGTCTTCCAGCGACGTGAGGTGCAGTTCACGCAGTCTGTCCCCATAACTCATGCCTCTTAGTTCTGGGACTAGCCTAGTGGCATACCTCTGAACTTATTCCAGCTTCGTCTTGTGCTTGACGAGGTATGGGCTCCATGCTGGGGCTGTAAACTCCAGGATTGGTCTTACATATGTGGTATACAAGGTTCTGAAGGATTCGTTACACAGGTTTCTGAAAGCAGTTCTGATGTTAGCCAGCCTCGCATAGGACGCTGATGTTATTCTTTTGATTTGGGCTTCAGGAGACAGGTTTGGCGTGATATCAACTCTTACAACTCATACAACTCCGACAGATTTTCAGTTCATTAGGGAGTGATTATGTGTCCTATTACATCTGTCCAGGAAGAGTTTCAGAACAGGGTTTGCATTTAAAAACAGTGTCTTGTAAATGTATCTGACACAAGCGAATGTGTGGAGTGAGGTTATATTTAGCAGGTTTAGAGATTTAAAGAAGGGGCTGAGTGTTGTGTGAACGCAGAGTTTGCTATTGTTCTGACAACAGATTTTTGCTGGTTGATGATGGGCTTGAGGTAGTTTGAGTAGGGAGCTTCACACCAATACTCGCCCCCTCCTTCTGGATACGTTGTGTAAAGGTTATCACAATCTATTCAGGTGGGTAATAGGGGACGTGTATTGGTGTAAGGGGGTGTATGGGGGATATGCTCCTCCTCCTTGAGAGGGAATCGTGGATGGAGAAGGTAAGTAGGATAGGGTGAGTAGGTGTATGAGGTTGAAGAAAGTAGAATAGAAAAAATGAAACACTATGTTTAGTGTTTACGGCCTTTCAATACCCTCCTGGGAAGTGTTTATGACTCACATGTTGCTTACAGTAACGTGGTGGGTGAGTGTTTATGACTCACATGTTGCTTACAGTAACGTGGTGGGTGAGTGTTTATGACTCACATGTTACTTACAGTAACGTGGTGGGTGAGTGTTTATGACTCACATGTTGCTTACAGTAACGTGGTGGATGAGTGCTCATGATTCTTACGTTGGTTACAGTAAGGCAGTGGATGAGTGCTTATGGTTCTAATGTTATATTAAAGCTAGATATGATGTGTTTTACAACTTCTGTCTGAGTCGTTAAACCTTATTGAAAATCTTATATAATTTGGAATGTTCTATTGAAGTACACATCAAAGCAGCACTTGCATGCTCATTTGAATGTTTGAGTGACTGTATGCGTTGGTGTATATGTGCACTAATTATGCCTGGACCTTGCATATATAGACATAATTTACGTTACTTTCACGTATTCAAACACATTCCATGGTTCATGAACAGTAACAATTCAACAAATATTATTCAAATACAGTTTACTTACTTTACTTATTTACTAATCAGCACAAAACAAGCAACACACTTGATCTCATTTTGTTTTAAGATTGTTTGTGTTTATGCAAGATAAGATCTGTGTTCATGAAAGAGTAATCAGAAGCCGTCGTAGCCCAGCTGTGGGAGCGTCCTCCACGGCCTCGCAGTCCAGAGTTCCACCCTTAGTTCATGTTATCCGGCTTATTTTACTGTTTAAGCAATAAATGTTCTATTCTTGTTTGTTTTATTCCTAAGATGTGAGAATTATTTTGGAAAGCAAATTTTAAATTATCAGACAAACTGGAGAGAACAATGCAAAGCAAATCAATATAAAATATTCAAATTTTTCTACAAATTACCTATACGAAATTATCTAATAGATTAAGGACCTGCCTGAAACGCTTTACGCTGTTAGTGGATTTACAAGAATGAAAAAACATCAATGCTATTGATGTTTATCTCATAAACCCAATGTTCCTTCTTGTATATATATATAAATAAATATGGATGTGACTGTGGAACATTAGTAAGTCAGGGACACTGCGTTGCCTAGATAATAGTCTTTTGGTAACCTAAACGTTTCTCACCACTTTGATGTAAATTATCTGTCCATGTGCGCGTGTACCATCCTAGCAGTCTTCACCTTGTTGTGTTAACAGAATCAAGAGATAGCTTTCTAGCCTATATTGTTCCTGGTGCCTTCTCTTCGTCTCACCTCTGATTAGTGCTTTGATTTGTCAGTTTTCAAGGAAAGTAACCACTTGTCTGACCATAATACAGGCAGCTACCCCTTCTCTTTTCTTCCCTTACTTTTATAATTTTTATTTAAGCATATCACTCATAAATTCGAAGGGCATTACCGGCCTTAACTGAACCCATGCTGATGCTTTAAGAGAACTTTTCATTTTTAAGTGTTCCAAGAGACGTTTCCTTGCAAGCTTCTCTAGCGCCTAACTGAGAATGGTCGATAATGAAGTTACTGTGTAGTTTAGTAGCTCCTGTGTCCTTTCATTCTGGCACATTGCCACATATTGGCTGTCTTCCATTCCTTTGGCAACTCCACTTTTTCATTGACGAGTCGAAAAGTTAATGGGAGGCTCAAGTCCGCAGCTACATCTTTCAGTCTCCACTAATACCATTTGTTGTTTAGAGTGTACTTACCTAATTGTGCTTGCAGGGGATGAGCTCTGGTTCTTTGGTCCCGCCTCTCAACTGTCAATCAAGTAATGTACAGGTTCCTGAGCCTACTGGGGTCTATCATATCTACACTTGAAGCTGTGTATGGAGTCAGCCTGCACCACATCACTTCCTAATGCATTCCATTTGTCTACTACTCTGACACTGAAAAAATTCTTTCTAACGTCTCTATGGCTCATTTGGGCACTCAATTTCCACCTGTGTCCCCTAGTGCATGTGCCCCTGTTACGGCCCTTATGGGACGCAACCGGGTTCTTTTCTGATGGTATTAGAGTTTGGGTATCCAGCCCCAAGTTAGTAGAGGCTTTCAAGGGGTGAGCTCAGTAATGCAAGTAAAATGAAAAGGGGAGGCACATTAAACACACAAGTTCGTCACTTTATACTATGTATAATTAGTCTTCCCACCACCATAGATATATAAAAGTCATAAACGGGAAATATCACTACACAATGTACATCATCGTCTCACTCTGAAGACGCTGAATACTTGGCGAAGCTCACTCCGTGCAGTCTTGCCTGGTTTCCTATTCCGCAGCACTACTCTCTGCAAGTACCAGGAAACCACGGCGAGTCTACCCTGGCCACAGGCTAGCCAAATCACAATTCCACTGGGTGCCTCGTCGTGAAGGCCCACAACCACAGTCCAGCCTGTAGCTGGCAGGTACCAATCAGCCTCACGCTGTTAGGCCACTTCATGAGCGAATACTAGGGTTGCGAGCCCTAGGCAGGAGCCTCGTGTAACTCGCTGGTTACTCTCCTCGTTCGGTACCACAGTCGGCCATCTCTTCCACAAGCCAGCCCTGGGTACGGCGAATCCTGTTACTGCCACTCCTCAGGCAGACAGTTGAACACTCTACAGTTCTCGTCCGGTGCTGGCTCACTACTTCTTTGAAGCAGACTGGTGAAGAGACCTTGGCTGCCTTGAGTAGACTCACTCTTCCTGCATCACAGCAGCCCTATGTTGACTCTGTGAAAGCAGACACGTCATCAGTGCTGTGACACTACATGGGAACTACTAGGAAACATTACTTACTGGCTTATACACAAACGTACAGCTTCTAGCTCAATAGATGGCGCTGATGTTCTGAGCACCACCTCACCAGAGGTCAGCACTAGCTACCTCACGAGCTACCAGGACAAGAATCTAGCAAGTCGAGCTGGCATATTCCTGCCACCACTAGATGGCGTCGTCCATATCGTGGGGGTTTCGGGAGCGGACTCACAGATGGCGTTGACGTCACTGCTCCGTGCTCTGATGATGAACTTTGGTTCGTAACAGCCCCTTGTGGTAAATAGTCTGTGTTTATTTACCCTATCAATTCCACTGAGAATCTTGTATGTTGTGATCAATGTCCCCTCTAACTCTTCTGTCTTCCAGTGACATGAGGTTAAATTCCCGTAGTCTCTCCTCGTAGCTCATACCCCTCAGTTCGGGTACTAGTCTGGTGGTAAACCTTTGAACCTTTTCCAGTTTAGTCTTAAGCTTGACTAGATATGGACTCCATGCTGGAGCCGCATACTCCAGGATTGGTCTGACATATGTGGCATACAAGATTCTGAAAGATTCCTTACACAAGTTTTAAAGGCCGTTCTTATGTTAGCCAACCTGGCATATGCCGCTGATGTTATCCTCTTGATATAAGATTCAGGGAGAACGGGTTTGGCGTGATATCAACCCCCAGGTCCTTCTCTCTCTCTTACACTTGACGTATTTCATCTCCCAAATGATACCTTGTATTTGGTCTCCTGCTCCCTAAACCTATCTTCATTACATTGGATTTGCTTGGGTTAAATTCTAACAACCATTTGTTCGACCATTCCTGCAGCTTGTCCAGGTCTTCTTGAAGCCTCAAGCTGTCCTCCTCTGTCTTAATCCTTTTCATAATTTTGACGTCGTCAGCAAACATTGAGAGGAATGAGTCTATACCCTCTGGGAGATCATTTACGTATATCAGAAACAGGATAGGTCCGAGTTCAGATCCCTGTGGGACTCCACTAGTGACTTCCGCCAATCTGAGGTCTCACCCCTCACTGTAACTCTCTGCTTCCTATTGCTTAGGTACTCCCTTATCCAGTGGAGCGCCCTACCAGTTACTCATGTCTGTTTCTCCAGCATATGCAATAGCCTTTTATGGGGTACTGTGTCAAAGGCTTTCCGACAGTCTAAAAAAATGCAGTCCGCCCATCCTTCTATTTCTTGTTCATTCCTTGTCACCTGATCGTAGAATTTTATCAAGCCTGTAAGGCAAGATTTACCCTACCTGAACCCATATTGATGGGTTGTCACGAAGTCTCTTCTCTCCAGATGAGTTACTAGGTTTTTTCTCACAATCTTCTCCATCACCTTGCATGGTATACAAGTTAAGGACACTGGCCTGTAGTTCAGTGCCTCTTGTCTGTCACCCTTTCTGTATTTTGGGACTATATTAGCCGTCTTCTATATTTCTGGTAGGTCAGTAGCTTAAATTGAGACTACGACTGTCCCAAACACCGAGCCGAAGCTTTGAAATCGGTCATAGTAAAAAATGTGTGTAAGGTCCGTAGATTGAGACGGGCGTTGTTGCGGGACGTTGAGGGTCGTGGAGGGTAAAAGGGGAGAGTAAGGGTTAGAGGGGCAGGGGGATAAGTATGGGACAGGTGTACATCAACAAAGGTAGAAAGAGGGGGGGAGAGGGGGAGGGGAAGCTCGCACGTGAGGTGGGACGGGTGTCGTCCATGGGATGTTGAGGATCGCTGAGCGTAAAAGGGGGATGGAAAATGGGGATGACAGGGAAGAAGGACTAAGTATGGGAGCAGATGTGTAAGAACAGGTGTGTAAGATGAATAAGTATGTGTAGGGACCGTAGAGTTGATTGCATATATATATAGATTAATAGTTGATAATGAGTTGTAGTTGATTAATAGTTGACTTGAAGTAGTACAGAATGAAGCCATGAGTATAATTCTTGGTGCCCAAGATGCACAAGAACCATCAACATGCGGGAAAAACTGAAGCTTCCAACCATACTAGAGAGAATCATGCAAGTCAACACTACCTTTTGTCTTAAAGTCATGAGAGGCCCTACATCTCCTGCATTGCTCAGAGACAAATTATTTAGTGCTGTTAACACTCTATTGACTAGTGCCGACATACCAACTCACTCCTTTTATGATAAATGGCTGAGCAACAATGCTTACAATCTCATTAAACTCAACATTCCTTTTAAGTGCAATCTACCTGTCTCTGATTTCCTCTCTATCTGTACCCCACCATTCAAGTATCATACACACCTGTCACCAAGAAAGATAATGAGAATCTTGCTCTTCTCAAAGCTGTCACACTTGAAACAATTGCCTCCTCCATCGAGAATTTAAGATCTCACGAGCACTGTGTCTACACCAACGGCTCAGTCAATCCTCTACTGGACGGACTGCAGCAGCATGTAGGTTTTATAGAAATAATATTTGCACAAAGACTGTCAGTGTCAGGTTAAACAACTGGCTGACCTCCACACAAGCAGAACTAGCAGCATTACACCTAGCTACCAGTACATTAAAAAACATTGGAGGAGGAATAATATTTTGTGATTCAAAGTCTGCTCTTCAAGCAATCGAAAACTTCTCTTGGAAGATCGACAGCAAGAACCTCATACTCCCAATTTTAAATGACCTAATTGGTGCACAGAGTAAAGGGTCTCGAATCTCCTTTCTATGGATACCTTCACACATAAATATAACCCATCATAATGAGACAGACATTGCAGCCAAATTAGCGTGTAACAAGGATGAAGTTGAATTAGATCTAGGTATCCCCATCTCTGCTGTCAAAACTGTATTGGTCCAAACACTCAGATCTGATAAGAAAGAAATTACTGACTCCCAACGACCTGAAAGTACTAGTATAAAAAGCTATGATCTGTTCAGGTCTGAAACCTATATCTATGGGCAGCACAAAACGTCCACTAGACTGTGCGACACAGTGGTTGCAAGGATCAGGTTGGGTTACCGTTACCTGTGGCAGGTGGCTGCAGGTAACGGATCTCCCAATCCTGAGCACTCCAGTTGCAAACTCTGTGAGCAGGAACTACGGCACGATCTCCCGCACTACATCACCGAATGCCCAGTTATTAGACCTTTCAGACCAGTTGGCATGAGGTACCTGGAGCTTTGCAATTACTTTATTCATTCTCGTATTCTTGAAGTAATCCTCACAGTGTACCCAAAATTTGCCAGTCCAGACTACTAAACATATGGCCCAATATGACTAACCATCCTGCGAGATGGGGACTTTTATTACCATTGCTACCTTATTCAATCTTGTGTTGATGATATCCTCATAATGCACCCAGATTCTGTCAGTGCAGACTGCCCATCACATGCCTCTGTATGACTAACCATCCTGTGTGATGGGGATTTTTTAGCATCACCTAGTTAGCTTTTTTGACACACTGTACTTAACTTCATATAGTCTAGGGTAGCTGTACTAATGCAGATGTACCTCATGTATTAATAAAAAAAAATAGTTGATAATAATAAACAGTATGTAGGGAAGGAGATTGGTCTATGTTGGGGCGAGGAGAGGAACCCCACAAGTGAGAACCCAGGCCTAGGAGAGTGATAAGGTATATGGTTTTGACAATGGGGCGTGAAGTGTGTGGGTGTCACGCAAGGAGTCGGTGAGGGAGACCACACAGGTCACCTTTGGCTGGCACCGACCGTGATGTGTAGGAGAGTTAAGATGGATGAATGAGTAATGTGTGTTTATTTTACCAAAAACGTTGTATCTCACCAATAGCACCGCCGGTGAGCTAAGTCGTAAAAGGCGAGGGTTGGGGTTGTGTCTCACAGCGAGAGTTCCAGCAGATATCATTATTTCACGTCAGACAGAGACCCTCTAGTACCTATGATCGCGGTGATGCACGTCGACTGATAGTGAGCAATGGGTGAGCTGGTGTGATATTTGTGAACACAGTGAGGCCGCACTCTTCCCTGTCCCTCTAAGGAGTATAAGGAGCACGTAGCTCCCACCGCCACATACCACCACCACCACATAGCAGCACATAGGTCATGAGGTTCTCACCACATGGTAGCAGAGCACAGAGCACTTAGAAGTTAAGGAGGAGCACCTTTAGACAAAGACTAAAACCAGCACACAGTAATATTTATATGGTAAGAGATGTAATGGAGATGGTCTAAGACGTATTTTACATTTTAAATAGATATTTTGGATAGCAGAAAGAGGATTTCCACGTCATGTTACATTGTGTTACAAGGACTAAAACCCACACGCAGTAATATTTATATGGTAAGAGATGTAATGGAGGTGGACTAAGTGACACTTAACATTTCAGAATGAATTTGGAAAGAAGAGAAACGTCATTTCCACGTTATGTTACATTGTGTTACAAGGACTAAACCGACACGCAGTAATATTTATATGGTAAGAGATGTAATGGAGTGGACTAAGCACACTTTACATTTCAGAATGATATTTTGGAAAGAGAAACGTCATTTCCACGTTATGTTACATTGTGTTACAAGGACTAAAACCGACACAGAGTAATATTTATTTGGTGAGGGATGTAATGGAGGTGGTCTAAGATATACTTTACATTTTAAAAAGATATTTGGCCACAGCAAGATGATTTCCATGTTACGTTACATTGTGTACAAGGACCAAAACCGGCACACAGTAATATTTATATGTAGTATAAGATTGAAGACTGGCTTACAACGCTCGTTACTCTTAAAATAAGTTATTTTAGGGAAGAATGATGATTGCACGTTGGTTACGTTACGTTACGAGGTGTAGAACACACAGTAGCATGTTGGTCACATTACATTACAAAGTGTGAAACACACAGTAACATTGATTTTGATTTGTATAATAATAAGACAGAAGACCACCTTACGACACTCGATACTCTTAAAATGTTATTTGGGGCAAAGAATGATGTTACCATGTTGGTCACGTTACGTTACAAGGTTACAAGTGGTAAGAGTGAGGGGGGGGGAGCCGAAAATTGTCATTAGTCTTCCATCCTCTGGTGAGGACGTGTGGAATGGGTTGGCATCTGTGTTTATTCCAATGGAGACCGGTCAGTCTTCCTTCAGGTAATGTAATGTTTCAAGTCTCCAAACCTAATAATTGTAAACTGGGTCACTACTCTAGTATTATTTCTGATCATATGTAAAGGTTTTGCACAGAACAACCGGTCTATCCATTCCTATGTAGTTAAAAACTATCAACTGAAATTATTTTTAAAACTACAAACTAAGTTCCTCTGTAAAACCACACACACACCGACTATTCCATTGAGAATACTAAGGGGAAGATTAGACACCTGCTTGTGAGTGATGCAGCGATGCAACACAGCAATAACGTGTTGTGAGTGTTACAACTCATAAATGCCATTTGTGAGTAGTGAAACACAAAAATGACGGTCTGTAAGTGTTGCACGCATAAATTATAGATTGTGAATGTTATGTTACATCATTGCAACACAAGATTACGTGTGGTGAGAGTTGCACCGCAAATAAACCGTTACACGTGTTGCAACTCAGGAGTGACATGTTGTGGGTGTTGCACCATGGAACAGAAGTGCTGTGAATAATGCAACGCAGAAATAGTGTTAGTGAACGCTGAAAACAGTAATATTGTGTTGTGAGAGTTG
>WNGS01077700.1:0-10656 GCA_020271785.1 Procambarus virginalis | reverse complement strand
CCCGAAAAAGAAAAATGAACGAAAATATATTCGCGGCAACTCGCGCGCCCCGCCCCGAGTGCCCTACTGGCCCGGGAGCGTACGTCACAATCCGAACGGGGAATGAATGAGATGTCACGCCCCAACTTATGGACCCAATAGCAGCCAAAGTAAGTACAAATTTCGATATTTTTTCTACATACCCATACTGAGGGAGGGGGTTTCTGACACTTTAAAAAAGAAAAAAGACTTTTTTCCCAGAGAATTTATTTCCTGCGCACTGCCGGGGGTGTCATATTTGGACGGCAACGCAGTTAAGGGGTTAAGACCGAGATATTTTAAGGAAGATAGAGAGAAGCTGAAACTGAACCTCGCTGAGGCAAAACGTTTAAATGAGAGCAGGAATGAAGTAGAAATCAATTTTTCTGGGGGGAAGCCCTACGGCTCCCCCAGAGCTATCCGTGGCTGATATGGATACCCTATTTTTGCATCAGTCGATGTCGGTGGAGTTTATAGGCCTACCGGGGACCACGAGCCAGAACTGGCCCCCTCAGAGAGGCAACGGGGAGCAATGGCCCATAGAAATGCACATTGGATTTGGAGCATTCTATATCTGCCCAGTCGAAGGGGACAGGCACCCAGAAAGTGTAGAGCCACAAAACAAACCCCCTAATTCTGGTTAACAACAAAATTTGACAAACGAGTGGACAGGACTCCCCCCAGGAAAACGAAAAGTAAACAAGCATGACGTCACACGAGCTGCGCCGCATGTCCTGCGCAGCCTCCCCCCTCCCCTGGGAGGGGGAGGGGAGCCCCAGCCCCCGCGCCGGCTATCCCCGCCCCAGTTCCTCGGCTGATGGGATAATGACGGTCGTGTGGCTCCAGCTCCGGTCTTGTTTCTTTACTGTGACTTGTTTGCAGTGCTGCTCTACGGGTGATCGTGTGAGCTGGGAGTAGTATTCTCAGGTACTCGGGTTGCATTTGCTTAGGTTCACCTTCCCTGAGTGCCCTGTAAGTACCCTGCCCTTGGGGCTTGGGGTGCCCTTCCACAAGTTACCGTTGGGTCTACCTCTGGTGGCTTTTCCCTGCTTGGCGTTTGGCCACCCCGAGTGGTGTTTGGGGGTTTTCTCCCTTGTTTACCTTGGGGTAGTTATAGCACTGGTGGGCCGCAGGGTACTGCGTAGCTAGTTTTCACCTATAACAGGCAGCCGCCTCTGTTCCCTCTGGGTACGTTGTCCACTTTTGTGGTTTTTCTTTTATATTTGTTTTTGCCTGGTAGGGGGGTCTGCTTTGTTCCCCCCCCTTATATTTAGGTTCGTTTGTGTGGTTGGCACCCCCCCCCTTGCTTCGCCCTCACGGGTGATCACGTCCCGTGGGTTCAGCTTTTAGTAGTTTGCTTGGTAGTTTCGGGCCGCTCGTTAGCAGTGCCCTGCCTGGGATAACCCGTAGCAGCCCCAGTCTAGGGGCCCCTGGGGAAACCCCCCGGGGGCTCCGGGTCCGATTGGGAGACCTTGCGTCCCCTCTCGCTTTTTGCGAGTTGAAAGGTTGCTCTGTCCCCCTTTGTCTCAGGGGGGACTCCCTGTTTTTTGCCCCTTGCCCCCCCCCCCGTCATGCTGCCTGTTGGGTCGGTGTTACTTTCGGCCCTGAGTCCTGCGAGCTTTGTTGCTTGTTCGTGACTGACCCATTCACCCAGGCTGCTGATGAATTCCCGTGGGTGCAGGCAGCTCGCGCATTGCGGGGTAGGTTGTTGCAACGCCGCTCAGGTTTGTTCGCTTCCCAGGACGCCCCGATGCTGGCCCCAGCTTGTGTAGGGACACACTTGGGGGTTTCTGGTTGCTTCGGCTTTGGTTCTTCAACGCCCCTTGATTTCCCCCCTCCTGCTTCCGGCCCCTACGCCTCTGTAGGCTTCGGGGTCGGGGTGGGGTTCGAGGTTCTGAGACTTGGGCAGTTTCGGGGGTTGCCCCATCCAGAGTAGCTGCGAAGGCATTTGAGTCTGTTCCTCCAGCCATACTTCCGGGGTCTGACCAGTGGGCCCCGTCTCTTCCAGCTCTCTCGGCTGCCCCGGCCTTTTTCTTGTGGGGCCGGGCTTTGGAGGCTCGACTCGGCCCCCGGGGCCTGGTGTAGAGGGCTCCGGAGGTTGGGGAGGAGCGGCCTTGGAGGGCTTTGTGCTCCATTGCGCCCCTGCCTGGATTCCCGTCCTTCTGAGCGGGGCTTACTGTGGCGAGGAGTGGGGGTTTTCTTTCCCCCCTCTGCGTACGATTTGGGCTGAGGTTCTGCTCCCTCCCCGGGTTCAATTCCCGTGTCCCTGTGGTTCCCTTCGGTTTACGTCTTCCGGAGTTTTGTGGCTAACCGCATCTCTTCGTCTGCAGTGCCGTTGCGTGCAGTCTTTGCGGCTTACCTCCTGCGTATCCCGGAGTTTGTAGCCGTTTTAGGGCTCCTTGTAGCAGTTTTGGGCTACGTGTAGCAGTTTGGGCTACTTTGTCATGCAGTTTTGGGCTACTTGTCGCCGGTGGCGTTTCCTTCCTCAGCCTTGTGGGGGCCTTTGTAGCTGGTTGGGCTAATTCTCGCCCTGTTGGGCTACTTTTCTTTCGCGGTGCCTGCGCATGCGCCGTGAGTTTGGTTTTTTTCCGGGCGGTGTGCACCCGTGTTGTGCATCCATTTCTCTCGGGGGGGCCTTTGCCTCTCGCATCTTTTTCTTCATCCAATCCCGTGGGGGGCCCCGTTGCTGATGGGGGTTGTCTGGGGTGCTGCTGTCTACTCATCCTAGTTGGGTTTGCGGGGTGAGCTCTGGCTCTTTGGTCCCGCCTCTACAAACCGGCCAATCAACAGGTTGTACAGAATTACTGGAGGCCTAGTGGGCTCTATCAATACTACACTTTGAATCCTGAGTATGGAGGTACAGCCTCCACCACATCACTTCCTAATGCACATGCCATTGGTCAACCACTCGGACACTAAAACAGTTCTTTTCTACTATCTTTGTGGCTCCTTTGGGCACTCAGTTTCCACCTGTATGCCCCTTGTGCGTGTGCCCCTTGTGTTACGTAGCCTGTCTTATCTACCCTCTCAATTCCCTTCAGAATTTTAAAAGTGGTGATCATATCCCCATACGCGCCCCCCTTCCCCGCTTTGGGAAGTCGCGAGGGTCGGTTCCCTACAGTTCTAGGTGGGGCGCCTCCTTCGCCGCTCCCCTCCTCTCCAGCCAGGGCGCCCTGGCCGCCTCCGGGCGGCTACGGACTCGAAAGTTTGCGTTATGGCCTTTCAGCACCTATGTTCTGCAGGTGAGTTGGTGCGGTTTGGCGCTTCCTTCGTCCTGACACTGTTTCTGGACGTAGGCATGGGTGTACGTATGTACTTGTGACAGTGGTCCATATCACCGAGGTGCCTGCTGCCGGGCTATTAGCCCATATTGGGCTGCTCTTTGTTCTCTCCACCTGATTCCTTCCTCGGGTTCACGGGTGTCTGCGGGGTGCCTCTTGGCCCTGTTTCGAGGTGAACCCTTCCTGTCCTCCTGCCCCTCTCCTATGCTTGTCTACCCATGCTTGAGTTCGGGGCCCCGACTCCACCTTGTTCCACGGTGCAACGGTGGGGGTGCCCGTTCGGTGGTACATTTCCTGTCTCCAGGGTGTTTTGTGCTTGCCGGGTTGGTTCTGGCTCTTTAGTTCCCCTCTCCCATCGTCGTTTGCCCGTTAAGCAGATTCTGTGTTTCATGGGCGCTCTCGTCTCAGCTCTTGGGGCTGTGTATGGGATCAGCTCCATGTTGGGCTGCCTAATGTGTTCCTTTGTTTGCCCTGTACACTGCAAAACGTTTCTCCTACCGTCCCTGGGGCTCGGTTGGGTACTCGGTTTCCCGCCTGTGTCCCCTTGTGTGCCACTCGTGTATGATTTATCTATCTTTTCTCTGTCGTTTCCTCGGGGAGTGTGGGGACGATTTGCTGCGGTTTGGTACTGCAGCTGCGTGTCGGGGTTGGTTGTGGCATTCATGGTCGGCCCTTCCTTGCTCCCTCTGGGGCCCCTCCTTCCTGCCGGTCCTGCTGTGCTGGGCCTGGGTTTTCCAGGGTCCTTGGATTCTCTGTCTTGTCCTCGCCTCGTTGTGCTGGTTGGGGATGAGCCTGGGGTCTTCGTCTTGCCCCTCGCTTTTCCTCCGGTTTCCGTTCAAGTTCGGGAGCCTAGTGGCCTCCCTTCCTTGGTGTTTTCACGGGTGCCCCGGGGTTTTTCTGGACGCTGGGGCTTTGAGGGGACAACTCGGCCCCGGGTCCTAATGTGGAGGTTCCCGAGGCAGGGTGGTGTTGTAACGATAAGAGGTCCTTCGGCCCCGCTTGGTCCCCAGCCCCGAGAGTCTTTCTACCCCTCTGGGCCGGGGCTTTGCGGTGTTGGTGGTGTGGGGGTTTTCCGTCCCCCCACTCCGCACGTGCTTTGTGGGCGTCGGTCCATCCCTGGCTCGGGTTCCTTGTCCAGTGTGCCCGTTGTTATTCCGTCCTGTCGGTGGGGGTTTTTCTACCAGTCTTCGACCCTTTTTCCAGGACGGGCCTGCTCAGTCATGTCCCCCCTCTTCTTGGGGTTCCATGACTTTTGGTCTGGGGTGCGACGGAGTTTTTTGTGCCTTCGATCTTGTTTGCTTCTTTTGTCTTTCGAAGGTTTGGGACAGTTTTTGGGTAGCCTTGGCTAGCTGCACCCAATTGGCGTGGGAAAGGAGAAAGCGGATAAAAGGCGGGGAGATCCAGCCCACTGTGAGACTTTGACATGTCAGTCAGTCCGACCGGCGCAGGTCACAGTCCTAGCGCAGTATACGGCATTAGTCATCTGTTGGGGGCTCGCGAAACCCGTCACCGACATCTTTCTTCCTTGTCCCCGGGGGTCCTCTCAGTGGCTTCCGGCACCAACACCATAGAGAGAAAGCAGCAGTGCGATGACACTGCTGCTACTCTGGCGGCGTCCGTGTGCTGGGTGTTCCTTGACACACTTCCCAGGGGGCCCCTCCTCCTTCACTCTACTGGAAACGTAAATGTACGTGTGCGGCGGATAATGAAAGGGCAGGAATAATGAGAGATTGGGAAAAAGCAATTCTGTGTCTTCTAACTCAAGTCAGCTCCTTCCCGGTTTTCTGGTACGTCTGTCGTCATTCGGCTGAGCTTCCCGCCGGTCCTTTCTAGGGCTTGTGGGTCCTCGTCCCGGCAGTTTCTGGATCTTTGGCCTTCTTGTTCTTTTGTGCATGTCTCTCCTCTTCGCGCTGTCCCGGCGCTACTCGTTTTCCTGGGGCGATTTTGCTCCTTTTAATTGAGTCTTTGCTCCTGCCCTTCAGCGGGGTGTTGGTGCGGGGCGGCTCCTTATGCAGGTTCCTTCTCTGCCGGCTGCACTTGTGGGTGGTGGACTTGCACGCTTGTGGCAATTTGGTTTTGGTCTGCGTTTTCTTTCCCTCCTGGGGCTGTCATAGGATTGTGCTTGCAGAAAGTGTAGAGGCGCTTGGGACTGTTCCTGGGTCTGGCACCTGGTTTCTGCTGCTAGCTTTTGGGTATCGATGTCCCTTCTGTGCCGTTTTCGCAGGACCTGGTATCATGCTGTTTCGCTTTCGCACAGTTCCAAATACATTTTATTTGTTTTTACGTACTAATCCTATGTATAGTGAACACGTACACTATATATGGCAGTAAAACATCTGTACTGTCCGAACACTGTGTTACTGCTGCACACATTGTGTACACATATCCACACATATTTACTATTATCATGCTAATTTATGTATACATACATCTATTTACACACTACACACTGTCACACACTATATACATTCACCATCAACACATTCAGAACACCTCGAGTGAGAGCAGCCACACCCAGCCAGTCTCCCTCACTCCAACATCTTACTCGCCAACATTGCTCCTCCCACCATACTGTTATAGTTCTTATTACACATGTTCTATATACCTATCTACATGTTTTATTTACTAGAGCTATGCAAGTAAGCCGGTATTGTGTCCAAACAGTACAGTGGCCACCATACACGCATGAAAAATCACACAGCAGACAGCAGACGACGCTACGATTACGTCACCTCCCTCACCAAAATAGCTCCTCTCAACATTCTCCTGTTGCTGTTGTTACACTATATACACACATGTACATATGTGTTGCCCATAGCGAACCACTAAGCTATTAGGGTGAGCAAAACAAGAGTGGCTGCCACACACACACAATGAGGCTACCTCAATTCTCTCCCTCCCTCCCTCACCAAACTTTCCTCCTTCCACAATACTACGCACAACGCTAATTGTAACCACAATCCTGCTATTATCACAATCCTGGTCACTAATTCCTGTAAATGAATAATTGACCACACGTTTATTTTGAAAAGGAACCTAAGAAATCATTTGAAGATTCCTAGATGGACGAAATAATGCTGTGGTGCTGTGAACATCGTGAACAGCATTGAATCACTGATATTTGAACATTATACCCAGTCATTATCACACTCAGGCTCTTCTATAACACTATCATGGCTAAATGATACAAGTTATATATATATTTTCACATTATTAGGCGATGCTGTGGTCACACGCTGAACAGCAGTGCTGTGCGCTCATGCTGCGAGCGCCAGCCTTGGTTGCTCACACACTACTGAGGCTCCCACACCCGGGAATGTGGACCACGATTTTTTTTAAAGATGGCGTCTGTTTACAAGAGCCCTGAGGAAGCTGATGTGAACCCCGTGTAGCCGCGGGAGTTTTGAATGGAACGTGAAAAATACAAATACCCGGAGGCGCGTTGCGCAAACCAGACGCGAGCCTGCAGGCGCGTTGCGCAGTTTAAGGGTTAAGGACCACACTGTCCCATCGTCATCACTTTGTAATTTTCTAGCATTCCTTAGTACTTCTTCCATCTGTTTGGCACCATTTAGGGTGATCCTCAAAGGTCGATCTTTCCCTTTTACATATCTGTCTATTCTCCTGTAGTCGCACACATTCTCTATGGTTGTAAGACCTTCCATGAGGCCAACAATTTTATCTACTACTTTTGCTTCTTCTACAGCTCTTTCTGACCTAGATGTTATCTCCTTTTCTTTGCAGCCAAAAATGATCAGGGACTTACTTCAATCAACTGTGTTTTGCACCAACTTCGGGTTAGATGCCAATTCTTTCCTCACTTCTAGCCTAATGTTTGTTTTATCTTGGTTGCTGCAGTGTTTGACTTCTTTTACTGCTTCTTCTATTTTTTCCTTCTCCTTGGCCACTTGTGCATAAGTGAGTTGCATATCTTTCGTGCACTGTTCTATTCCCTGTGCAACTTCCTCCATCTGTGCTGACAAAAGCTGTTTCTCCTGTTGAAATTCCTTACCTAACCTATTGTAGTCATTTATGTTTAAATTTACTTTAACTTCTTCCAAAGCTATTTTTAAGTCTATTTTCTTCTTCCATGGCTTTGCAATTTGTTTCCAATTGAATTTTATCCTTGTACAGGTCTTTCACTACACCCTCAAGACATATAACTTTGCTATTTAAATGGTCATTACTTTCTTTCAATTTACTAATTATTTCTACATGAGAGGTCACCATAGTATCTAATTTTACCAACTTGTTGTATAGACTGGTTATCTCAATGCTTTCTTCACTGAATCCAGCAAAATCAAGCTCTGTTTTGTATTTCCTCTTGCCGGCGGCCATCTTGAATGTTGTTTTCTGCACTGGAAACACTAGGGCAACTTTTTCTCATCCAATTTTTCACTTCTCTTCGCACATTCCTGTTATCTCACCTATTTTTCAAAAGCACTATACCTTTATGTTCTCTGGGACACCACTCACTATTATCATCCTGTACTACAATACTTAGGATTGTTGAAATATGCTGGAGCTCCTCTTGTCTGCCTCTTGGGAAAAAACTTGGGATAGAACTCAAGAACTTGGGATAGATGTATATCACCTTAGTGTGATTTTCTGTGCATCTGAAGTTGGACATACGGTGTTCAACTACAACACTTTACCCTTTCACCTGAGTGCTTGGGGGGGCGGGTCTTACGTAAAACTTGGACTGGCTTCAGGACTTCCTGTGATATCAGGATATCATAGACTTTCTGTGATATCAGTAAATATCCGATTGTAAGACTTTTAGAAAGTCAGTGGAGGTACAGTGGTAGAGTAAGCGGCTGGCAATGCCTTGGTCGTGGGTTTGCAATAGCACACAGTCCCTGTGGATTTTCTTATTATTATTATTATTATTATTATTATAAAAATGAGCATTATTCGATAGACCAATGTCCACACCCAACAATGCCATAGGCATATAATTCACCCCAACAATGCCATTGGCATATAATTTACCCCAATAATTCCACTGGCCTACATCCACACCCCCAACAATTCCATAGGCCTATTTCCACACCCCAACAATTGTATGTTGGGGACTGGCCAAATCGTCTACTGCAGTTTCGGATACCGCATTTGAAACAACTTCGTTCACTGAGAAGTTTGTACATACAAACCCTATCGTTCGTACATGAGCTAGTTTGTGTTCACTACTGTTCTCGTCTGAATAAATACATGCCACTTGATCATATAATTAGCACTTCCATTAACAGTGTTTAGCGCACTGTTTGTATTACTGTGCTTGTTAACAAAGCGCACTCTTATCAGAAAAGGGAAGGGACGAGAACTATCGGGGAAAGCGCCAAGCCATTAAGACAATATAGCACTTGGAAGGGGTCAGGTTAAGGATTTGTGATGGGACAGGGGGGGAGGGAAGGAATGATGCCCAACCATTTGGACAGTCGGGGATTGAACTCTTTATCAGAGAAGACATCCATTATTAGAATAACAAGGTGCAAACCATACCCCTTACAGTTGAAATATATTTATTTATATACAAGAAGGTACATTGGGTTGTGGGAGTCCATAACTTATATTAACCACCATGCTGTGCCGACTTTATTGAGGAATTCCCCCGGTGCGCATGAAATAAAATGTTCCCCCAATATTTTTTTTTCTTCAAAAAATGATAAATTCCCTTCCCTGAACATGTCTATGTATAAATAAATACCAAATTCCAATTACTTCGGCTGTAGGGACATGGACAAGGTGCGCTGTGACATCATCAGGCCTGGTCCCCCGTGCGTGAATCGCCCAGACACAGTCGCGCGGGCCATTCAAGCACCGGGTGTTGCCACAAATATTTTTAATTATTTTTTTATGTATTTTCAATGCGGTTTTATTTGTTTTTTTTATCGTATATGATGCATATTTGTGTCCTTTACAATATGTATACAGTGGAATGTTCATAATGTTCCATGGAACTGTGATACATGTGTCAGTAATGTGTCCACAATAAATGTTTATTGTGTCAAATTACCTGTTAAAAATTCACTAAAATTACAATATGTACAGTTTCACACACTATTTACACAGTAACACACTGTATTACACTCTCAGTACTTCAGTAGTGAATTATAATCAACGAAGTAGCCCATGGTACACAGCGCGACTCGCTCTCAGTGCACCAGGAACAGATAAATTTTCGCTTCCTGTTTCTTCATTCTGTGTGCTTGTAAATAACGCACTCACGTACACCCTTGGCTTTAGTACTTGTAGGTTGTATGTAACCAAGCTTGTAAAGCATAAGGTAGTATTGAAAAGATTATAGAAAAGATCAATTTGTAAGGTAGTTTTGAAAAGATCGCTTTGTATGGTCCCACACAGGAAGAGATTCAGCTTACCTCAAGAGTGTCCGTCAGTCAAGAAGAGATTCAGCTAGTCTCAAAGAGTGTCTGTCAGTTGGAAAGAGATTCAGGTATACTTGAAAATATCTATGGAAAACACCACCATGGAAGCCGCTAACACTGTTCATCTATGCTATTTGTATCAGATGCATCATCATCACTGAACGCAGAAAACGATTCATCTACAGTATGTATCAACCGGTCGGCCGAGCGGACAGCAAGCTGGACTTGTGATCCTGTGGTCCTGGGTTCGATCCCAGGCGCCGGCGGAAACAATGGGCAGAGTTTCTTTAAACCTATGACCCTGTTACTAGCAGTAAAATGGGTACCTGGGTGTTAGTCAGCTGTCAGGGCTGCTTCTGGGGGTGGAGGCCTGGTCGAGGACCGGCCGCGGGGACACTAAAAGCCCCGAAATCATCTCAAGATAACTCAAGAAGATCATCTAAATAAATTGTAGATGGCATAAGATTGCAAGGGTGACGCTCAGACCTACAACTGGATACGCTCGCTGTATCGTCCTCATAGGTGCTGTATCACTTGCATCCGACCTTTGTGTTAGGTCCTTTTTGCACCTAGATTCACCAATATGAAGCTTCACCTTATGTTCTTCAAACAATAAGGTTTGCATTTCACCGACAGAGCGTTATCTTTCAACCCGCGTCGGACAGGTGTTTGGGAGCCAAAGGCGCGTGGGCCACCCATAGTTGCTCATTCAGTACTAACCAGCCAGCAGCCCTAGGGCATTCTGGGATTTTTTCCAAGATGGCTGCCTCTCACTGGAGATCCTAAGAGTCCATTTCGTACACAACGAACCTCGTACACATTTAGAATTGTAACGAAAAATCAAAAAGCGTTTTCTCGGTTAGCGCAGTTTCCCGCCGACCGAGAATACTCGGTTGGCGCAGTTAAGAGGTACATTGCAGCAAATTTGAGTTGACAGAATAGGTAGCACAAGATACAGTGAGATTTTGAAA